>ML682066.1:655566-706822 GCA_007922195.1 Podocnemis expansa
TTTCCCTGAACTCCCATTTGCCGTTTTCCCTAAGGATCCTACAATCCAACGCAGCTTTTCCAGCCTTTTGGGGTAAGCGAAAAGGGTCCCAAGGAGGGGAGGAATGCCCATAGGGAACAGTACCAGGGGAAGTCTAAGCCCTTTCTAAAGCAACTTCCTAAAGCAATTTATCTAAGTTAAGTGAGACAAGTAACCCAGAGTTAGACCTTAAGGAGCAGTATTAAGAATTGAGATCTCTCCATTCAGCCAGTGACTGATCCCCACTCGCTGAATGTTCTTTTAATTACCTCATTGTCTGTGTGTTATAATTATAAGTTAAAGTGTTGCATATATGTGTTAATTGTATCTGTAAGTTATAGCGCTTATATGTTATAAGTTAAGTAGTGCCTTTATATTGTAATTTCCTAGAGTAATTTTAATGCCTTTAAGCTTGATGTTAAGCAGCGGTTTTTCTTAAAGAGACAGTAGTGCTTTAGCCAGTGCTTACAATACATGTTACAATAAAGCCGCTTTTGATCAAAACAAATTATTGAGTCTGAATCTTTGTTGTCTGTGGGTCTGTGCTTGATCGGTGGGCTGTAGCCGTAGTCCCCAACTTGGGAAATCTATCCAGGGTGTGGATATTTGTCCGTTTAAGTGAAATAACCTAATTTGGGTTACCTCCTGAGATTGTAATTTAAACCCAGACTGCTGGACGGTCTGAAAATTGATAAATTAAGTGATTGGATTTTGGGGATCAAATTTTTGGGGTAACAGATGTTGAACCTGGTTAATGTCTATTCCTCATCAATAGGCCCAGAGTGGGGTTTCTTCCAGCAAGCGTCCGCCTACCTTGACACCCTGGATCCTTGCAACTTCCTGGTCTTGAGAGGGGACTTTAACACCACCCTTGAGGACCAGGACCATATGGGGAAAAGTACAGCCAGGTGGCTGCAGAGGTCTTCAGGGAGATCATGGATTGTCACTTCCTCGTGGACATCTGGTGTGAGCACCACCTGGACATTGAGTCCACCTTCACCTGTGTCCTGGTGATTGTACCATTTTCAGTTGGACCACTTTTATCTGTCCTGTGAGTGAGCCACTCCCCCAGCATCTGGCCAGCCCATTCTTGGATCACCACCTGGTGATCATGACAGCTTCCCTTTCAGAGGAATGGCTGTGGCCAGCCTCTTGGAACTTAACAATAGTCTGCTGAAAGACATGGGATTTGTGGTGTCCTTTTGGGAGTTTTAGGTGGCCTGGTGAGGGCAGAGCCATACTTTTCCCTTGGTGCAGCATTGGTGGGGTGTGGGGTAGGTGCACAACTGGCTCTTCTGGTATGACTAACCTCAAGGTGGCCAGTTGGCGGAGGGAGGTGAGTATGGTTTAGCTGGAGTAGAAAGTGTTAGATCTGGGGATGCACCTGGCCACCAGCCCCAGAGATCCATCCCTCTGTGGAACATGCTGGGAAAAGCTGGAGGAGCTCTCAGCCCTCAAACACTTCTGAGAGTGGGGTGCCTTCATTCGATCCTATGTACATTTCTTCCAGGAGATGGACTGTGCCTACAGCTTTTTCTATATGTGGAGAAACAGGTGGGGTCCAAGAAGAACTCCACCTGCTTTTTGGCAGTACACAGCATCCTCTTTATGGATCCAGCAGAAATGTGTGAGAAAGCCAGAACCATCTACACTGCCCTTTTATCTTTGGATCCGACCAATGCTCACACACTTTGTGTGCTCTGGGACAAACTGCAGTTGGTCAGCATGGACAACCAGGTCCAGCTAGGGTTCCTTCTCACTTTGGCTGAGCTCTTGGGAGCTCTCTGTCTCATACCCACCCACAAGACCCCAGATGGAGCCCCAGCTGCACAACCCCAACCTCTATGTGGAGGTGATGGAGGCCTCCTTGGTGCAGTACAGGTTGGTCCTGGCAGGCATCACCCCTATTGGAGACCTCCTGGACTACAGCTTGGGGGGATGAGTGGATCCCCCAGAGCTGGCTTAGCATGTGGGGCTCTCCACTTTTTGAATCCCCCAGCACGTAGTCCAGGACATGAGGGCAGCTTTACCTCCTGTTGCTCGGGTTCTCCATGGGGCTCCCTGCCTATCCCTCACACTGGGCCCTTTGTACATCTTCCATGGGCTCCAGCTCCATGTCCATCTCCCCCCCCCCCCAGCCACTACCCCACCCAATCCTGGCTGCAGAATCTGCAGTTCATTTCAAATTGCACCATGAGAACCTCTACCTGCTCATGTTCCACACGTTCCATTTCCTCACCCTCATGTCCCACCCTAAGACCAAGTGTGCTAATTTGTATCTCATGTTAGTCCCACAGTACAGTGGGGACATCAGTTGGTGGCTCCTTCACAGAGCTGGGAGCACTGATGTGTACCTAGCATGCGTCACCATTTTCCCTGATACCTGCCCCTTCTGGGGCATGAAGGAGACCCTGTCACATGCCTACCTGGAGTGTGGCAGGCTGAAGCCCCTCTTCCAGCTCCTCCATAACCTCTTCTTGAGGTTATGGCTGTGTTTCTTCCCATACCTGCTGATCCAGGTCCCACAACATCACCGAACCTCCTTGTGAACCTCCTCTGTGCCTTGGCAAAGGTGGCCATCTATATACCACTAGGGAGAGGAGGTTGGCTGAGGAGGTACTGTGTAACTATGGGGCCTATTTCCATTCTTCTGTCCATGTACGCCTCAAAGCCATGTCCACCAACTACTTGACTTGTTTCGAAGAGTGATGAGCACTGTCTGGGGTTCTCTGTTCAGTCTTCCCTTCTGATTCCCTCATTTTGACCATATGACCTCCACACCCATTCCTGTTCTTTATCTGTTGTCCCCTGGACTTATTTGGTGCTGGGCTCAGGTGCCAGTCCCTGTATGCTGGGGAAGAAACTTTTAGCTTTTCTCTTGTAGCAATGGGCTGGCTCACACCTGTCCACATCCCCAAGTTACCAAATAGTAGCACCCTCCTACATTGTGTAATGTCAGAAATCTATTTAATTTGTTTTCTGAGCTTGTATAGTTTATGTGCCATGCCAAAGATGTACTTGATTTGGTATGTTAAGTTCTTTGTAAGTCAAATTTGAATCCTGTTGTAAATAATCATTATGATAACATATGTATTCAGAGTGCTATTTGCTGATATATAGCATACACAACATTATTTAAATAATAAACTGGTAACAGAGTTTTGTTTTCTGTTCTCTATGCTTTACTTTTACAAGAGCACCCACATTATGTGAAATGACTCATTTATATTACCTGAGAAAAAGGGCTTTGCTTTTTTCTTTAATCACAGTAACAAGCATATAAAATATTTTGGGCTGTATGGGGACTTCTATCTAAACTTTCTGTAAAACTCATAAGACACTGTGAGCAGCTGCTGCAATCATTGGTTGAAATATTTATGAAGGTATCACTGCTGAACTGGAAACTTGGTATCATGTAATGGGATGGTTTGATGTGCACACTAAAGCCCTTAAGCTATAGTGTAACAGTTTGCTGACAAAATGTAATGGGAATTAATGGTGGCTGGAATAGAGTTTGATCCTGTAGAACATCTGTCCGGAATTTTAAAAGATATACATGTTCATGCCAATGTCAGTGGACTGGCACTTAACAGCTGTATGAACAAAGGACAGAAATTTATGAACTTAGAGATAAAGAAGATTCATGTTAAACAAGGGCCAAAAGTTAGGAAGTGCATTCAGAAGAAAATGTGATTTAAATAAGCAGAACAAATTATGCACATTTATGAATTAGTCATTTTTTTCAACTAGCTGTCTGCTATGTTAATGATGCTCTTTATTCAACTGGAACAGGTTATTACTGTTCACATAGGTATATGGCACCACAAATATGAAATTTAGGAGGAGTCTTAAACACAGACCCCTGGAAAATTCTACAATAGCTTCTACAATTCTAAAATTCAGCAATAGCCAGTTTGACAGGATAAAGTTTATGGGGCACTTAAAGGTGGATCTAATCTAAACATGACCATGTCTAGACTAAAGGTTAACGTCATTTTGTATATTACTTATGTTGCTAAAGAAAAACATGTCAAATAAAAATATATTTTAGGCTTAAAACAAAACTTAGGAATTAGCTGTGGAAAAAAAAAGATGACAGTTACAGGAGCAAACCTGGAGAATCAAGGCATGCAGTGGATTTAATTGATATACTGTGCAGCATGTTGTTATTTGTATGTGGAACCAATGTGCTTATGAAATTTACACTTGCAGTGAGTTGGAATTTTAAGTTTTATCCATTGTATTATGGCATGGTTACACTCAGTAAAAAAATAGCTACTGTTCAGCATGATTGTCCTTTCTATATAAACAGTGCAATATGTCCCCAGTCATGACCAAGCTTCATACAGTCCACTTTGCAACATCTCACTCCATCTACAAGCTGATTCCACCAAGTAGAGCTTTCCCAATCAGCCACAACAATTCCAAAGGATACTAAGTCATCTTTGCAAGCATCCTGAAATCTGTGGAGTGGTCTGTCTCTCATTCTAGACCCTTATGGAGCTTCAGAGTAAACCATGCTCTTTGGGATCCTGTAATCTGCACTCACTTGATGTGTCCAAGCCCCCTGAGTCTTTTCTTACTAATCAATGTTCCCACAAATTACATACCAGCATGGTTCAACACTTCCACATTTGTCATCCTGTCTTGCCATCTTATTCAAAGCATTTTATGCAACCATCTGATATGAAAGTTATGCAACCATCTGATATGAAAGCTTTGTAGTCTTTTACTATGTCTTTTATATAGTCTTTTACTATGCTTAGTGTAAGTTGTCCATGTAATAACAAATTGTCAAATAAAGTGAAAATCAGTATTTGTGTGACATGTTTTATTCACTCTCAACTGGCCCAGAAACATGGAACCTGCACTGTCATTTGTATTTTTCTGTTAAGGAAGAAGTTATAGTAGAAGATACCTGAAGTCTTTTATATTATAAAGCCAGTGGTTTATAACTTCCTAAATCATGTAATTATGTTCTTTGAATAGGTTCAAACCTGCTATTTTTAATGGTATTTTATTGGATTGTGATCAATGTAGCTGGTTCAAATGTACACAGACTGGTTCAAATGCACCCATTATGTAGTTTGTCCATCCCTCACTTTCCTCTTGGAATGAGTGAAGCAGAATGCAATAGTTATTCTGTTTCCATATTTTTCCATAGACACACTGTGCTTGGCAGATGAAATATTTTTGAATGTTTAAAAAAAAAGGGTGGGGGGAGCTGGAGGGAATGTAATTTGTTGTATAAAATAACCAGGTCTGGAACATATATACATTACACAATAGAAATGATTCATTTTATCAAGTACACCATACCTTTTTAATGGCATCGGATCACTTGTATAACAAATGATTCTCTTTTTTTTTCAGCCTCCTTCCTACCTGAATGCTGATGGTAATTGTAATATTTCCTAACTCATTATCTGTATCAAGTGATAACAGAAGATTTCTCTGGCCATGTCATTTGTTGTCCAGCTCAGAGTGGTGACTGTTTTAAAGAGGAGACCTGCTTAGCGTTTTGCATTATATTTTGATGGTGTTCTACTGTTGGAATATGCCTTGCCTACAGGAATATGCCTAGGATCAGCTCACTGAAGTCAACAGAAACTTCTAGTACCCAGCCCTTAAGAAAAGTCAAGTCTATGAGCTACTGTACTGGATTCACACAGGCTCCCTTCTGCTTGGGTTCTCTGCCCACAAACCCCTCAAAGATGTAAGTTTTGTGCTCCACCAGTGCTTTTTATTTACAAATTATTACCCACCACCATCCATCTGTACACAGTCCAGCTTCAAAGGACACTAACTCACCCACCCTCATTCCCTCCTGGGGCATTTCCCTTTTTTGGCTGTTTGCCTCTCCTCTCCCCCTCCCTTTCTGGGAGTTTTTATAGTGCATAGCTAATGAGTCTGACAGCTGCTCCCATCAGTCCACTAGGTGTAGGTTTCCTTAGCCTGTTGCAGTTCCCGTCAATTATGGCTCCAACGGTAAAGGGCTGATTTGGCCTGTGATAGGGTGCTGGGAGAAACCAGGCTGATTCACACCCCTCAGTCCTCCAACACAATGCCCTGTATACCCTCCTTCATTGAAAGATGCTGCAGGAGGCGCTGTATAGAAAGTGTCAAGTATATGTCCAGTAGTAACATGACAACACACAAACTCTGCTTAGCTCATGCCTAATAAAACCTATTCTGATCAGACTTAAGAGGGTGCTTCGGTAGAAGTTTGAATGTTTAATCCCTTGGTTTTGAATCTCATCAGAATAGTGTTTTTCACAGTGTTTTTCTTCTCAGCAGGAAATATATAGGTGCACAGGTATTTAAAGTTAATGATCCCTTTTTGAGTCTCTTTAAACAAATTGAAATGGTTTCAGTGCAGGCATTGAGGGTGAAACTTTTTGTCACCACACCTTCATGTTAGTATTTTATTTATTTATTTTTGCAATATGCATTTTGCACTTCACCCATTGTAGTATGTTCATTACAGCAGTTACATATTTAATTATTAGCCTTGGTCTCTGCATTGAAAGAGGTGAGGAAAGGCACAACACCCCTCAAAGAAAAGTGGTGCATAGGGATTACATTACCACTGCTATGCACCTTATTGCTGCAGTATACACTTTCCATTATTGTCTGCTAGCTCTGCTGGCTGGTATGTAGTTATAGGTTTACCTTTGCTAATTTAGGTGTAAAACAGGGGTTAAAGGTGTTAAATCATTCTCTGTCTAACAGCATTAATGAAACACCAGGGTTTGGTAAACAATGACCTCTGCCTGAGTAGTACCACAGCAACAAAACTATTAAAAATTATTTTATTAAAGACACAGAAAAGGAGAAAGACAGTTAAAATGTGAAATACAATGTATAATGTAGGGCTTTTTGTTTTCATTGCATCTCTTGTTCTCTTAAGAGTTTTTGAAGAGAGTTTTTAGATAGTTTTACAACTGGTAACAACTGTCCTTTTGGAGAAGGGAAAAGTTGGTTGAGAGGCAGGAGCCATTGTCAAGATCTGATGCTGTTGCAGCTCAGATGGTGGTTAGGTGTCATGTAGGGCGGTATGGGCAACAATATCATTTTGCTCCCTCTCTCTGGCCTACCCTGGTCAGGACCAGCTCTGCCGATCAGGATGATGGAGGCTCCAGTAGCAGGAGACCTTGGAGGTGACAGCCAGGATTGTGAAGCCATTTTTTTCTCTCAAAGTCTCCTTGCCTCTGTGACAGGGTGTATAAAACCTGCAATGAAAAGTGATTAAAGAGCATCCCTGGACCCAGGCCACCCCAGCCAGCCACACTTGCAAAACCTGCACAAGCTGGAGGCATATCTTAAAAAGGGGAACAGAGCAGTCCAGAGGGAGGCAGTTTAATGGAAGGGAGGAAATAGCTGTTTCAAGTGGAAGGTACTGCCTAGGAGCTCTTTGCATAAGACTTGACAACACAGATCTGTGTAAACTTACACAGGTGAGACAGATGCCTGAGACCACAGGTCAGAGACTTCATTGAAGACTTTGTGATTTATTCTGTGAAACTAAAGGAGGCTGAGATAAGAATTGTTTTGGGGTGGGATAGTTGTTTTACATCCCAACTGTAGTTTCTGACCATTGAGCTGAGGACCAACAACCAGTGAAGACAGTATGTCTGGGCTCCCCTATTGATTTTCAGTGGACACTGCAACAACTGGAGTCTTCACCTTGAGTGAGAACGCAGCTAGAAAAAACCTTGGTGGGTCAAGGGTCCAGACTTCAATACCCCTGCACTAAAGGTGAGGAGAAGGATTGGAAACTTTTGGGGTAGGTGCACTGAAGGATAGGAGTGTGTTTTCAATGGAGGGATGACCTGCCACATATCCCCCAAACACTAAGCAGCACTTTGGGCAGTGGTTCAACTTCTATAGTCTCCTTCATTATTTTATCTACCAATTAGGCCTAGTTTCCAATGCACCAGTTTTGAATCAATGGTTTCTGACTCCACACGTACCTTGTTTACAAACCTGATCTTAAGAGTCCTTGACTTATATTGGTTACATTTTTTGTTTAGCTTAGCTCAGTCTGTTGGTGTCTTCCTTTTGCACTTCCTCCTTCAATATTACCTATTAGAAGTTATTGTGGTACCTTTTGCATTTACAGTAACTTTTTACAGTTGAACTCACAAATAGCATGATTTTGTGGGCCCAATTATCATAAATAGGGCTGGACCAACCATATAGGTGAACGAGGTGGTTGCCTAGGGTACCGGGCTTTAAGGGGTGCCAAACTAGAAAGGAAAAAAAAATCAATTTCTTTCTTCTTTTTTTTCTTTCTTTCATGTTGTGGAGCAGGTTGCAAAGGGCTTAGGGCCAGGTCTATTGGTCGCTCAGCTTTCCCTCACTGATTACTCAGTTTAATAAGCTATTTAACAGCCCTACCTTCCTGATCTGCAAGTCAGCCCTGGGGCTGCTGCTGTTCAGGAGCAATTAAGGAATGACACTCCCCTCCCTGCCCCCTACTGTCCCTTCTCCCAGGCCTCCTCCATAGTACAGGCTGTCCACCTACAGCTACCCCTGTAGAACCCACCAGGTAAGTAAATTCCTTCCAACTTTCAGTGGGCCAGTTACAAAATTGGGGGGTGGGGAATGCAGTAATGGTGGTGACCCTGCTGGCCAGACAGAAGTGCTGGGTGTGGGGTGGAGTGGGGTGAGCACCCACTTATGTGAGAGTCAAGAACATAGGTAGGGCCAAAAGTCCTAACTGAATGAGGAAGGCTGGGGGGGAAGGGGATGATTCCTGTGTCCTACCTAATTTGACCACTTAACCTGGCCTCAGCAGAAGCTAGGCACAGTGGTGGAGGGTGGGAGGAGGGGAAGAAGTACTTCCACTGCCACCTGCTCATTGGGGAAATCGTATGGGGGGAATGCTGCCAGATGACTGACTCCTGCCCTAGCTCTGGCAGTAACTGAAAGAGGGAGTGTAAGTCCCCTGTGGGACTGCTGGGGGAAACACATTGGGGTGGGATGCTGACTTGCCCTGGCAGACCCAAAGCAGGTATGTAGAGGAGCATAAGTCCTGACTTTAGCCATGCCTGGCTGGCGCAGTCATGGGGTGCTCCTCCCCTGCTCAAGCCCATTTGACCCCACTCTTTGCCTAGCCCAGGAACAGAACTCAGGAGTCCTGATTCACAGCCTGGGCTTGTGGGATCTGCTTCTCTGCTGCCTTTGGCTTTGTATTGGCATTTACGCACCCCTCCCAGGCAATGTTCCCTCTAAGGTTTGGCGGCTTGTGTGCAAAATTTTCAACCCGTGTGCAAAACTTTTTCTGAATAAAATTTGTGTGCAAACTCGTGCAACAAAAATTATTGAAAAATCTAGACCAATGAAAAATTAATATAAACTATTTAAAGTTTTTTATTACCAAAATCACCCAATTTATTTAAAATTTACCCAAATTGCTATACAATCAAAAGAAACTAATCCATGGCTTTCAAACAACCCAAGACCAAAGTTATATTCAATCAGGATCCTTGGTGTCACAATTCTGCCTAATACCCTCATCTCCTGTGTTCTACATGCAGAGTTACAGTTCACACGGAAGCCAGCTAATTATCACTGACAGCATTTAAGATACACAAGGAGTCGTGTGGTACTTAAAGACTAAGATTTATTTTTCGCATGAGCTTTCGTGGGAGACTCCTTGTTTTGTTTTGTTTTCCTGGAATGGACTAACATGGCTACCCCTTTGGAAATTGGAAGCATTTAAGATGTCTTGATGGCCCCAGAGGGGTAAATTCTATTGAAATTTTAAAAATCAAAAAAAGATTCCAGGCATCTCTTTTCAGGAAAATGCTGCTACAAGAAGGATGCTAAACACAGCTGAAATCAAAACAATGGGCTTCTAGCTGCTTTAAGATAAGGCTACAGTATTTCTGAAAAGCCTATTTTCAGTCCCTTGTATCTTTACCTGCCCCATCATTTTGGGGCTATATTTCAACTTAAGAGAAAATCTCTACCAAAATACCACATCCCTTTAATGCATTATGGTTTCTTCTGATGGACAGATTAGGGTGCATAGTGAAGAGAATAATTTCATGGCTGCCTTTGATTCCCAGTCTTTTGGCTGTTACTATATTTAAAACAAGTACTTATCTGATATCTCCATTACATCTCTAAGATTTCTGTGAATTGTTCTTCAAAGCATCTGATGAAATGGGGTTTTCTCCCATGAAAGCTCATGCAATCTATATATTTGTTAGTCTTTAAGTACCACAAGACTCCTTGTTTGTTTTGTAATGAATTGTTGTAATTTACAGGATTCTGGAGAAAACATGTTCCAGGTTCTTTGAAAGCAGGGGCTTAGCATGCTCAAACACTCTCACTGTTCAGTCACTCCACTTAAGTAACATCCACACCAGCTTTCAGGAAACATACAACTGATTTTTAGATTTTTCACCTCCACAGCTTTATCTAGTTACAGAAGGGACATTTTGGCACCATGCACTCCCTGTTTCCCACTTGAGGAGTTTCAAACTTCAGGATATGAATGGTACTAACTGTTTGCCATGCCTCTTGTTTAAAAAGCTGAAGAATTGCCCCAATTCCAACTCCCTAAGCTCCCTGCCCCCATTCCAGCCCTCCTAAACCCCACCCCCCAGCTCCCCATCTTCTCTTTCAGCCCCCCAAGCCCTCCCCAGCCCACCATCCTGACCCCTTCTCCACCCTCCCCATACACCCTCCCTGCCCCCACGCTTTCCGTGCCAGCTGCCTGACCAACCCAACCCCTCCCCCCAGCCCTCTTTACTGGCCAAAGAGCTGGGCAGGAGGCAGGAGGCCACGGTGCTGGCCGGCATGGAAGAGCCCGGGCTGGAGGCTGGGGCTGGCCATGTGAATGGCCAGACCCCAGCTGGAAGAGGCGGAGCCTCCACAGGCTCCGGGGAAGGGAGGGGAGGAGAGGGAGGAGTGGCAGGGCTGACCCAAGCCTGCAGACCCTCCCTTTCTCCGGCTGAGGGGCTGGGCTGAGGCTTGTGCCCGGACACAGCACTCTGGCATGTCTCCCCTCAGCCACGCTGCCACCCTGAACTGCCCCATGCATGGGGGAAGGAAAATCCTGCACCGCAGGATTTTTTTAAGCACGCGGCCGCGCTGCCGCGCGCCTTAGAGGGAACAGTGCTCCCAGGGTACAGGAGATGACCCCAAAATGCATACTTTTTGTAGGTAAATGATGCCCTTAGGTACAAGGCAGGGATTAATCCAGAACCCAGAATAATAATTCTTACCTTGCTTCTGTCTGATGTAATGCAGGAGTTATTCCATTAGTGTCAGGGCTGTGACAACAGGACCAAGCCCAGTGGGGCATCTCGGGGGTTGATGGGTGGTTCACAACCTGAACTCTACCTGCACTTGAAAGCAGCTTTGCCCTGGGAATGTGATGGAAAAGCCATTAGATATGACTGGGACCTGGCATGTATGTTATTGGTGTTACCCTATTCTGGTCCTTCATCGCTTTTATCTGCCCACACTCCATTCCATCCTCCTCATGGCTGTCACAGGCCTCCCTCTTGGGATCCCATCCCTCCATTCTACCACATGCTACCAGAGTCCTCAAACATCAGAAGATCTTTCGGTTGACACAGACCCCAGCTTGGTTCTTGAGGAGAATGAGGAGAGAGGGACCAAAGAATAGACCAAAGACAGAGTATAGGGTTGGGTTTAATCAGGGGTCCTGGGTTGTATTTAGTGCTCTGTGTGAGGAGTGAGCTCTAATGGTTAGAGCAGGAGGCTGGGAGTCAGGAATCCTGTCCCCCCCCCCCACTCTACCATAGATGCTAGGTATAATCACATGGGGAGAGAATTCAAGTACCTTCTGCGATATGTGCTTCAGTTTCCCTCCCCATTATATGGAGATGGTAGCTATCTGGCTTAGCATGGGGGAAGGACTTCCTAGGCTTTCTTGTCTCTGTGCTAGGCATAGCCTGGGGAGAGCTGTGCCTGCTGCCTGGACCCAGTGCTTGAACTGGGCTGGCAGGGAGCTGGGCCAGGCTGCTGACTCTGGATGTGGGCAGCTCCACTGGTCTATGTTTTATGGATGCTGAGCCCTGCTGCTTCTGGCTCTACTGGCTCAGCATTGGGCGGGAACTACCTGGCCCCTCTGGGCCAGGCTCATTAGCTTCTTTCTTGAGTTAGAGGGAGTGAGCAGTCATATTTTCCTGTAACCTCCCCTAAATTTACCAGCTCTTTCCATATTATAGTTCTAAGGCTTCCTTTCCGTTGGCGTGGCCCAAGGCAGGGAGAGGTTTGGGGACTAGAGCATGGAGTACGATTGGCAGAGTGACGACCATTATTTGCAAAGATGATAGCCTGCACAGGCTCTAGGACAGCTCTTTTGCTTGCTTGCATTTTTAAAGCTCCAGTTTCTCTCAGCAAATCTCCTGCTTGTTTGATTTTTGCCAATAGTTCATCCCAGGTCAGGTGTTCCAAATCCACTGCCCCCAGGGTCATTTTGGTCTGAGAATTTAACCCTGCATAGGTGTTCTGTACCAATTCAAGTCCCTGATAATGGAATGTGACAGTCCCATTCTCCTCTGTATGGGGTAATGAATCAGAGAGAGCTGCCAGCATTTTCTTTTGAATTAGGTAAGCTTCTGGGGCCTCTCCTGGTTTCTGCTCTTTCATTATGTACAGTTTCTTAAGGGAAGAAGCAGGCAATAATATTTTAAGAGCACCGATCATCCATTCTGGGAGTCCAGCAGCAGTTTGCTCCCGAGCACCTATACCTATGTCCAGTGCATCTGCATCACAAGGGGAGGCACGTAACTTAGCCAACTGGGTTAAGTACATGCCATCAGCACTGGGATACATTTGCCAAATGTGAGCCAGCCATGAAAAGGCAGTGTCACGGTTCAGGGGCCCCAACCCCTCAGCAATGGCTTTGACTTGATTGGGGGACCACCTCACTACATCTGTAACTATCTCTGTTGTGGGGAGATCAGCTCCTGCCACTATGTGCTGAACCTCCCTTGTGGCAACAGGGGCAACATTATGAACTTGGAACCAACTGGGGTTAAAAGGGGTTTGGGGGACAGCATCAGAGGAAACTTCAATTTTCTTAGGGGACCCAAAATCACAATTCTTCTTTATCCTTGCTGCTGCTACCACCCCTTTGTGAGCACTGAGTTGGGCACGCAGTTTATTGATTTCTGCCTCACACTCCTGATGACCTGCTGCTGCCTTGGCTGCCCTGTTCTCATCTGCCAAGAAGCAAGTTGCTGCTCTGGCTTCTTGTAACAAAATCTTTGTCTCTCTTAACTCTTTTTTGTACTGTTCTGCATTTCTGTTTGCCTTGTCTCTTTCCTCTTGTATATTTCTTGGTAAAGTCACCATATTAAGCTTTTCTGCAATAAAATCACACCCATCTGCCTCACACTTGTCCAATTGCTGCTGTAACTGCTTTTTCTCGAGCTCCAATTCCTGCCTTCCCTTCACTATTTCAACCACATCCAAACATGCATACAACAATGCCCATGCAGCAACTGCATCCTTTGCACTACCACGTGGCTTCATGGTTGTGCAATATTCTTCACAACTTAGACCTGCTTCCATGAGGGGATTGTCACCCTTGAAGCACCCTTTTTCCCAGGGGCATTTCCCCTTTTTCATTACCCATCTCTCTAATCTGCTGGTGTTCTCCTGTCTCAAGTGAGAAGCCAAGGGAGTTTTTTCCAGCCATTTCAATATCCCTTATCCCACTAAGGATCACTACCAACAAACACCAAAAACTCCTTTTACACAATCACACAAATCTCTTACAGTACTGCTCTAAAATCTTAATTCTAAAGCACAGCCTTTAACTCTTTATGGCACAGTCTTACAGTTATTCTAAGCACAAGTCTTATCTTCAACATTATCAAAGGTTACCAAGTCTATGAGAGAGAGAGAGAGAGACCTTGCTGAAGTAGCTAGGCCTGATAGAGGGGGGGAAAAAAAAGAAGAAAAAAGCTTACTCAGGTCGGTGCCTCAGTTTCCCCACTCTGCAGCAACTACTCAGCAGTTGCCACATGACTGGGGGGGTGGTTCACATGCTGCTTGCATTCTCCACCAATTTGTTACCAACGTTGCCCATTAACTTGGGGTCTGCTCATTTATTAGGGTCACTTCCTCTGGAGGGGGGCTTGCAATTCTATTAATGTACTGCTTGTGTCTGTGTGGAGCTTACTTCTCCCTTCTGCAAATCCCTCCCAATGGAACCACATTTTGCAGGACCTAAATTTCCCAAGACTGGGTTTCTATCAGCACGCTCAGCTGACCCCTTATGTGTCCCTGAACTCAGCAGGCTGGGTTACACAGCGCTTGTCTGCTGCTATCCTTATGTGCCCCTGTACTGCACCGGACTAGACTGGAGTATGCATCTGAGCAGGCTGGGTTAAAACAGCACTTTCAGCTGCCACCCTTAGATACCACAGGTTCCACACACTGGTAACCTCTTAATGAGCAAACCTTACAAGGAATTGGACATCACAGGGATCTTTGGCTAGGTAAAAGGAGCATTGCTGCAGAGCAATATAGGGAAGCCAAGAACACAGAGGAAGTCTGGCAATCAGCTTGATTAGGAAAGTTACTTTATTGCCAGGTACATAAAGCTTATGAATAATTATAAAAGGAAAGAAAAATGCCCAAACAGTTACAATATTGATAACCATACAAAAGAGGAAAACGATCAAACGGTTATAATATTACCCAGTTTCAATTATAGTATTGGGGAAAGCTATCCCATGTAGATTAAAAAAGATCAGGTTTAGAAAGTTATAGTTGGACTAAGAGGAATGAAAAAAAAGAAAAGAGAGAAGCAAGTGCTGGGGCGGGCGGGGGGGGGGATTGTCTCACCACTCAATGCAGCTCAAAGGTACCCAGGAATCAGGCTGTTCAGGTTAGGGTCTGGAGTGCTGGAGGCAGGCAGAACCTCCACCATGATCAGCAAGGAGAAAGTGAAGTCCCAGTGGACCTGAGGCAGCTTGCAGCTCCAGGCAACAGATCAGGCATCAGAACAGATGATCTAACTAACTATCCTGGGTAGGGATTTTTGTAGGGAAGAAAACAATGGTTCAAGGCAGAACACTGGGTTTGTTTTGGAGTAAATAATAATGACTTAAGAGAGTATACCAGAGGTGTTTTGTTTAGGTGGACAATAGGAGCTGATCATTCCTGGTGATGGGTAGCATTCCTTTGAGGGAGCTTACAATGCAGTCAGGCAGATTCAGTATGTTGGCTATCTTGAAGATCTATTGACTAGAATTGGTCTGATAACTGCTGGGCTGGGTGTGTGCAGGCATGAGTTCATTTGTCTCAGGAGCAGAGATCCCCCATCATGCAGTGCTTCTCTGCTTTGCCAGTCCCAGAGTTCAGTGCGACTCCTGCCTTGGAACTTGGTTCTCCATTCAGTATGGTAAGTCTGGTTCCATCCTTGACGCAAAGGAGGTTTCTGCTGCCCATTCAGTGTGCTAATGGCTCACATCTTCCATGTGGATGAGGCTAGAGGAGTTGCCCTAATTCCAGCACCCTTGTTCAAAGGGGTTTTAGGTGTGTCTCCCACTGCCTTTCATTGTTTCTGGTTTCTGGTTCAAGCAGAGGCTGAAGGCGATGGGGGCAGGGGGTGAGTCTCAGTGGTTGGATATGCCCTGATTCTCCAAGAACACAGAGCTACCAAGTAACAAGCCCACTCCCTGCAGGCCAAATCCAGCTATGTCCCCATGACACACTTACTGTTTTGTGGTGACACAATAATGTGTCCCAACACAGTGGATGAGAACCACTGCTCCAGAGTGCTCCTTCTAAAACAGCAAATAATTTTGGTTTTCGTTACTCTCAAAAAGTTTCGTTAAATGGGGGGAGGGGGGAGACAACAAATATTTTTTAAATTTAGACAGCGGTGTTGAATGTGTAGTTTTAGTTGAATGGGTAGGTTATTCCAGCTCTCTGGGGTAGAGATGGAGAGAAAAACTTAATTATTTCAGTCAGTTTTAGCACTTTAAAAAGGAAGAGACAGTAAATGGTGCATTTGCTGTCTGCATTGACTAAAACTGAAAATAAATATGCTGTTGCCAAGCTACAAGCACACTTTGCAATGCAGTAAACCAATTTTGTTACCTTGGTCTGGAGAGACTTGGCCCATTAAGCTGATTGTAGAGGTCCCAGTAATGGACCCTGAGTTGACAAAGTACAAATCTACAGCTGTTTCTGAAATGCACAAAAGTAGTAGTGGACTGAACTAATGCTGCCCTCTATCATATATCATTTTTCCCTTGCTTTGTGTCTCCATCTTATTCTTAGGTTTCATCCTCTAGGACCTGTCTGTACTACAAATGTAACTGGTAGTAGAGAGGTACTAGCCTCTAGGTACTAACGCTGTTTTTATTGTTGTGGTTTATGTGACAGGTATGATGAACACAGGCGTATCCTGGGACTATTGTATGCACTATATAAATGCTATCTGTAACTCGATGGGGGGGGGTTGTGTGCTGGCTGTCTGAGGAGGGTGGGCTATGGCGTTCCATACAAGAACTAAAATCAGTGGGGGTGGGGGGGATAGTTAAAGTAGACCCTGTGATAGGTAGACAACTCCAGAGAAGTATTCCCCAGGAGGGGAAATCATGAACATGGGTTCTGACTTGGTTTAAGAAACCCAAGAGGCAAAGAGAGGTTTTGGTGCAGAAAGGCTAGATGAAAACTGAGTCAGGGAGCTCTCATTTTGATCCAGCTCACTGAGATGAAATTTTAACCAAGTGCATAAGCTGTATTCAATGGTTTCAGTGGAATCTGCCAAGGTTTTTCTAGGAAAGATAAAGGACTTCTGATAAACTTAAGCTAGCATGGAGACTGTTTATCTTATTATATATTTCCTCATGCATTGTGAGATGGTATAGACTTCTCCATATGACCTTCAGAATGCAGAGACCTTGGAAGCATCTGAAATACTTGGGCATTGGAAAGGCCTAAGTGGTGGAAACTTAAAGATGAGAATGAAAGAAGATCTTCCAGTAAGCAGTGATATAGCAAGGAGCTGTGGAGAATACCTGCTACAAACTAAAGTCAGTTTTGTTGTAAACAGCATATGACATTCTAGGAATAATGAAAGCATTGCTGAAAATCATAAGGGAGACTCAGTGATGGAATCCTTGAGTTAAAGAAGCTGAGGGTGAAAGCATAATCTCAAGAAAAAATAATAGCAGGCAGCAGCTTGCAGAGTGATAAGATGTTTTATGTGGAGGTATAAGAAGAAGCGAACAGAAGATTGTAACAATTAAAAGATGAATTATGTAACTGACTAGTGAGACATGAGGAAGAAAAGACCTAAAGACTCACCAAGGTAAAAGAAAAGAATGACAAGATATGAACAAGTTTGCTTAAATTAGAAGTGAACATAGTATATTGCACAAATAGTGAATCAGTCAGCAGAGCTAGGAGCTGACTATTTTAAAAGGGTGAGGAATGAGGAAGACCTGAGGGAGGAACTCAGAACATGTAAGATGAATTGGGACAGAATAGATTGCATATAGGAGGACAAGATCACAGAAGCTTTTCAGAAAATGAAAAAGGAGACAGCATGTAGGCCAGATGAAGTGCCAGTGGATGTGCTGAAGTCATGGGCAAGAGAAAGATCTTACAAGTCTGTTCAATGAGATTCCTAAGAATGAGAAAATACCAGTTGAAGAACATAAAAGCTTTGTGGTGCCTTTTTTAAACAGAAGAGATATTACACTGAGTGCTAACTAGTGCCCAACTAAGCTCGTATCACATGCTATGAAAGAAAATTATTAAAAATAAGTATGTTTGTGTGCGTGTGTGTGTGTGAGAGAGAGAGAATTGAAATTTGGAAGGGGCAGTATGGATTCATGCTAGGAAGGAATAAAACTGATCCTATCTTTGCACTCTGAATCCTTGTGAAGAAGTTTAGAAAAAAGAGATGGAAATTGATCATGGTCTTTGGGGCTGGAGAAGATGCACAAGAATTCATTTGGAGAGGTGTGCTAGAAGGATATGTCCATCTCACTCAAGATATATTTGATGGATTGATGACTGTAGTCACGTATAAATGAGGCTACTGTAGAAAATATCCAGTGAACCTTGGCCTGCATCACACGTTGACTTTTGAGTCTCTTTTTGTTTGCAGTTGTCATGGACATGATAAATGAGATCTTAGAGCTTGCTGTTCACTATTGCTTTTGTGATATCTTCAGAAGAGAGTAAAACCCTGCAAGCTATGGCAACATAATTTTGAACAGCTTGGACTTAAAGTGAATTTTTTTAAGACTGAAGCAATGATAACTGAGGGAGAAGAACTCACCATAAATATCATTGGTAGAGACCTTATAGTGAAATTTAAATTCCTAGGCTTAATGACTGACTGCTGACAGTAGTGGCCCTCTGAGTGCTGCTTTTCTTTGCACTACGGTTGGTTGGTGCAAAATGCAGAAGCTGATCTCAGTTCTTTGTGACAAAAAGCTGCCAGTAAAGTTAAAGGATACAGTGTACTGAACTAAATTTGGCCCATCAAAATGTACGGGACAGACTTGCCCACCCACTAGAAAGAAAATCAATATGCACCATCATGGAAATGAAAATACTGAGATGATCATATTGTAGCCATGCCACAATAGGAAATGAAATGAGGAGATTGTAAAAGGCCTAATGCAGGTTGTTCCAGCTGAAAACAAATTGAGGCATGATTAGAAGGGCATGTTCAGTGGACTACCTGAGAGCTAAATCAATAGATTGACTCCTGAGATGATGATGATGGATGGACAATGACGAATGAGAGACCTAAGTCTTGGGATACAGAATAGGGGTCAGCAGACTTCAGAAACATAGCTGCATGACAGCCTGGAATATGATCATTAGTTTTGGAAGAAGGCTATAAAAAGCTACTGATTCTGAAAGCAAAGTGGCAAGAAGGAACATTTCTCTGTTATGATTTTGTCCTAATATAAATGTACTGTAGTCTTTGTAAAGCTGTTTGGTCCCCAGTAAACCATTGTCTTATCCCCTCAGAGTTCAATGGTAACCTAAGAAGGCTCAGTTCTCTATGGGAGTTCTGAGAAAGAGTATATTTAATTTAAAGGAATCTGAAGAGGGTAGGCATATGGACAGCAAATTACAGCTCTTAATAGGGATTGCTAGATGTAGGGTCTATACTCTAGGAACATGCCTAGGACTACAGAGACTATGGCAGTTCCTGGACTCCATTCAGATTCCAGGAAGCTTAAAACAGCTGGGGATTCAAGGGTTTAGAGTCCCTTCACAGCATTTTACTGAGCCACTACTAGGGTCAGCCTGTCTGGATTTTGTGACAGTTTGTGCAATAGGATGTCATGGTTATAGAACTGATTTGGGAATATGTTAAGGCAGTGGTTTTCAAACTTTTTTCCCTCAGGACTTGGGGGGGAAAAATATCACGTATGCCCATGACCCAACAATTACATCTTTGAACAATATAGTACAGTCTTTTGGCGGTGTCACCAAGGGTTGCCGCAACCCAGTACCTGAGTTTCTGTGACCGAGTACTGGGTCCTGACTGTTAGTTTGCAAGCCACTGTCTTAAGTCATGATCTAGGCCAGGAATGACCAAACTGTGGTTCGTGAGCTACACTTGGCTCTTTTACGATTAAAGAGAAGCTTATGGGGTTCCCTGTGAATCCCATTCTCAGCCCACCTGACTGGGGAGGGGAGTTTCTACCCTGCAGCATGGAGGTTGGACTAGAGCAGGGGGAGGGCAAACTTATTGAACTCAAGAGCCACACTGAGGCATATAGCCATAGTTTTACCTACTCCAAAATTACTAAGTTTAAAATTCACTGTGCACTTTAATTTTATTGTAAAAAGAGGGCAATTATTGATCCTACTAATGTCAGATTCTAATAATTACTTGAGATAACCATGAAAACTAGGCCTATACAGTAAAAACTTAGCTGTTGCCTGATGTAGAAGACTGCAGGCTAGTGGTGAGTTTTTTAAAATCTGGGCAGGAACTTGTTTCAGTTGTATTTATTGTGATGAATGTTTTGATCTGTCTCAAAACCCACTTGTCACTACACCAAATTTTTTCTGATATCAAGACAACTTTGTGTAGGTCTCCTTAGGTGCAATGGATTCGTTTATATGAAGATTCTCCTGATTTAGGGAAATCCTTGTGTGATCTTGGTCAATGATCCCAGGAAAAGCACAGGGCTTTCTATCAGAGGTAGCTCATTTAATAATGAATACTGTGCTGAGAGAAAGATTACTTTTTATTAGTTGGTAAAGAGAGGTTGAGGTCTAGAATGAAAAGATAGTTAACTTCCATCACACTGTTGAAGATTAGGAGATTTAAAAACAAAATAACGCACAACCAATGAAAATTGCTGACATAATGGAGATCAGTAGGGCTATGGCCCTAAGGATCTTGTAAATCAGTGTATACTGGTTTATATTACATGAATATCTACTCCTAAAGTTTGCCATAGTCTGAACTGTGTACAAGATTCCATTCTGTACTGTACTGGGAAAAACAGTTTGCTTGGACCCTCACCCCCAACCTCTGGCATGTCCCCAGCTTCTGCCTCTCCGCTCCAGCCCGACTCCAATCTCTTCTCCCTCCTGCCTCTCTGAACCAACCCAACCACAATCCCTTTTCCCTTTTGCCTCTCTTCTCCAGCCTGACCCTGATCCCTTCTCCCTCCTGCTAATATACAGCCTGCCCTTGTTTCCCTGGCATGTCCCCAGCTTCTGATTTTCTGCTTCAGCCTGACCCTGGTCCCTGATCCCTTCTCCCTCCCTTTAACAGCACCCCAGGCCCCACTGCCTGCTTCCCTGGTGTGGTCCCCTTAACTCCTTTCCCCTTACCTAACCAGCCAGTCGATACTATGCTTATGTGGCCATCTGTTGCTCCCTCCCTGAGCATTCATCTGAAGAATGCTCAGAGGGCCGGAGATTTAAACTGTTAGCCCAGCCTGGCGTCCAGAGGACTGTGTCCTGGGCCACGTAGGACCTGCAGCACTGAGCTGCACTTCTTCACTGAAGAGCCACATATAACTCCCAAGCTGCAGTTTGGCCACGCCTGGACTAGAGGATTCTGTTTACTGGGGAATAGGGACTTAGGGATCGGTAACTTTGGTCACCCTTGATCTAGGCTTTTGTATGCTTCTCTACCATAATTGTGTAATGATGGTACACTATGTGCTCCTTAAACTAAACAGTGTTAGAACATGGACATCTCAAATGTGTGCTGGACTGATTAAATTTAGAATGTATGTTCACCCTAAAAATCACCTTTTTTCTAAAGATAACATTCTGTTTCTCAAAAATTTGGGATAAACAAGAGACAATGGGGGTTTGATATGGGATTCCTCCCATTATCCTGGTGGTTTTAAGAATAGTTAAAGGGCCCAAGTGGTAGCTGTGTTAGTCTAGCAAAACAAACAAGGAGTCTGGTGGCACTTAAAGACTAAGAGGTTTATTTATTGCATGAGCTTTTGTGGGAGAAATCCCACTCTGTTCCCCATCTTCAAGCATCTGAAGTGGGATTTTCTCCACAAAAGCTTATGTGATAAATACATTTGTTAGTCATTAAATGCCAGCAGACCTCTTGTTTGTAAAGGGTCTAGTTATCTCTGAAATGTTCTCTTAGCTTGTTCCATCATTATTAAGAAAACTTCATTATTGGAGCAATCCTGGTTTAGTTACTTGGCTGGGCCAAAGTGATTGACCTTCCTAAATTTTTCATGATCCTGGAGCTTCCCTATTGGAAACAAAGTAAAACCAGAGAGCATGTCCAATGGACATATGTACAACTGAGGGCAAAAATTGACTCAGTCTGGTATTAGAAAAGAGATTAAGGTCTGTTGGGTCCAATTATGTTTTCTTAAAGTAGAAAAATCTGAGAGCAGGTCTATGCACATGGTTTGTACACATAACTGTTTTGATTAGGTGTGTCATAGGTTGTGGTTTTTAAACAAAATAGTTACACTGGTATAATCTGTACTGTAGATACATTCATGTTGATATGGAATTATAGTAAAAGTGCCGTAATCAGGGGTTAAAGTAAGTTGGAACACACTGGAATGGCATGTTGGGGCCCACTATTTTTATGTGCTCGGCATTCTAGCCCCCTAAAAATAGAAAATGGAGCCAGAATACTGTATTCCAGGGCCCACCATTTAAAAACAGTGGGTCCCGGAATGTAGCGTTCCGGCTCCATTTTCTATTTTTAGGGGCCTGCCGAATGCTGAGTCCCTAAAAATAGGTGACCATGGAACACCATTCTGTCACATTGTGGCAGGGTTTGGAGCTTCCCCTAGGTTGGGAGGTTTTAAATCTCCTGCCCTGAACCTGCTCTGATTAAGCGTGCTCAGTCAGTGCTGGCTCAGGGCGGGAGCAGCAGCCCGTGGGGTGCTGTTCCACTCTGGAGGCCAGGTATGGGGCCCTAAGGGGTGGGCCTGGGCCAGAGGAGGAGCGGGAGCTGGGAGTGTGGGGCTAAGACTGCTCGAGCTCCACAGCGTAGGCCCCAGGGTGGTCAGGTGGGCCAGAGCTAGGGCTGGTGTGGGGAACAGTGGGGTAGACTCTCTCCTTTGGGCCAGCCCTGATCAGGGACCCCCAACTCTGTGTGACTGCAGAAGGGTGCTGGGTGGGCAAGTGGCCCAATGTCCCCTTCACCTATAGCCTCAGTCCCCCAACTCCCTGCTCCAACCCTTCTCTGCTTCATCTTCTACCCCTGCCCTCCACCTCTGCCCCCTCCACCCCTTTTCTGTCCCTCTCTCCTTCAGCACTCCCACCTCCTGCCTCTGCCCCATCTCCTGCCACCCCCCCTTCACTGCCCACACCTCCTGCCCCTTCTCCATTCCTCCACATTCTGTGCCCTCATCCTTCCTGGGTGGGGGCCCGCATATGCGGGAGAAGTGCCTACTGATAAGGAGGGTTCTGGGGTCCACTAAATAATATTTTAACCACTGATTGTAATCAAACTCTTGTATCAGCATAACTCAATTTACACTGAAGAGTGGGTAGGACTATACTACTTTAGCTCTGATGGATTCTCCTATTAAGTTTGACAAATAAGCTACAGTCACTTACTATGGGTCCCGAGATTAGACCAAAGACCAATTTTGGATCTACAGCCTTGTCTGAAATTGAAAACAATTCTAAATGAATGTGCACTACTTTTAGCTCCTGAAATCTTTCAGAGCGGCCATCACTGGATTTTTGTCATGGGTTGAGGTGTTGAGGTCCAAATTGCAAGACTGGAGTTTGGCCTTGAGTGTCTTCATAATGTTTTCTTGGTCTACCCCTAAAATAAGTTGTAGTGTGCTATCATCCATAAAAGACAGTCTTTAATAGTCTACTTTTAGACGTATGAATTAAATGACTTCACCAGCTGTGCTTCCTCTATACAAGTTTCAATGTCTGCAATATTCCATGACTTAAAGACCTTAGTATTTGGAACCAAATCTTGCCATTTAATTCACAAGTGTTGTATGTGGTATTGATAACTAGTCCATGTATCACAGCCATACAAAGTGTTGTACTGGGGTACAAAGAGCTGAACCCACACCACCAGAAGTTGAGGGGTAGGATCGGTAATATAAAAGCTGAACTAGCTGGATCAGTTCAGAGCATACTGCTAGAGAGGAAAGATAGCTCTTTGCCTCCTCTGGGGCCCTGGACTGACCACCACACCAGAAGAGGACTGCATGTGGCCAGGGCCCCAGAAGAGCAGTCAGAGCTACTGGGTACCTGCAAGACAGTCAAGGGGCTGCCAGAGTTGCTAGTGACCTGGGATCTGGAGAAGCTGTCTGCTATACAGGACCTGGAGGAGCTGCCACCTGGTGACAACCTCTAAGATCTGCCACCTGCCAATGACACTGAAGGGCTATGGAACATGCTTCAGGCCAAATATCCTGAGAAGACCGAAGGTAACCCAGAGAATCAGGTACTACAGGAAAAGGGGGAAGAAAGTTGCTCAATGGAGTCAGATGCCAGCCTACTTGTGTTGTGGCCTGTGACTTGTTAGCAAGTGACTTGTTTTCCACTGACTCAGTGGAAGAGAGGGGCTGAGGTGCAGTGCAGTCGGGAGGGCCTGTGTCTACCTGCCCTGTTCTCACGTCACCCTTGGAGTGTTGCCTCATCCCAACATGTAAATCCTGCAGCATCTATAGACTTTGTTTACCTTGCTTGGGCCTATGATCTGCTTGTTTGCCCCCACCCTGCCTCAAGGCTGGGACTATAAACTACTGACTCACCTGCCAAAGGTTAGAGACTGCTTGGATGTTCTGCCTTGCTTAAAGGTCGTGGCCTATCAACTGCTATCTTGCCCTGCCTGCGGGCTTGGGCTAGATACTGCTTGCTTGCCCTGCCCTGTCTGAAGGCTGGTGGAAGGGGCCAGGACTCCTGGCCTAATTGCTAATTCCTTAGTCTGCATTCATAGGCACAGTAGTGGGGGAACATGGCCTCCAATTCCTGATGGACAAAGAGGGATAGCCTGATGCCTTCCAAGTATGATGGTGATGATAGTGGAATGGCAAATATCCATTTTTGTTTGCAGTCTGACACTAATTTTGTCCCAGAGATGACACTGAGTTTTTCTGAAGGCATCACTGGCTGCACCAGTGCCCTTTGTAATGTCATGGTTAGTCATTGAATCTTGTGAATCAGCACTGCCTAGGTAGCAAAATTATAGTTACTAGGTATCACTTGTACCTCTTTAACTATGCTACCAGTGTGTAGACAAGAAGCGGATGACTTGAGGAGTAGTGTATGGGGATGCTGGAGAAAGGTCCTGTTGAGATGTATTGGTGGGGGAAGACATGAACTTGATATTTAAATCTCTAATATGTTTGAAAGTTGGATTAAAAATCTTAGTTCCAGAAATTACTGTATTTTGCTTTTTAGTTTAGTTTATGAATTCTTATACAGAGTGAGTAAAAAGTCCTATTACCTTTAGAGAAAAGAAACACTGATATATATGAACAATAATAAAAAGGAACAGTTATACTGAAGTATAAACTTCCTCTGTAAAAATAGCATGAGGGGTTCCGTGTTTATTCTTCATCAGAGACTCTAGATCAGATTTGCTAAGTTAATAAATCAAAGTAAAATTTTTCTAAAGCCAGCATTGCATGCATGCTCAGTGATTTATTCGACATTCAAGCTGTGTGAATTCCATCTACTACATCATCACCAACATAAGCATTCTGCAATCAGAATTTAGCTGGTAATCTATTGATGTATTTTTCAAATTGGACAACTTGTTTGTTCTCTATTATATTAGCTTTGCAGTACCTACTGTATACATCATCAGAAACTTGATTTGGACATTAAGGTAAACAGCTCTACCTGCGAAGACAAAGAAGCGGCAGTTATGTGCAAATAACAAGGTGCAATTTTTAGTCATTCTCTGACCTCCATCATTAACTGGATGACTTGGCTAAGCTACTGTAATGTAAGCACCTCTTTGTACAAACACAAAGCCCTCAAATCTTCATCAAGTATCACCCCACTCTTAAAGTTAAACTCAGCGTTTTGAAACATTTGAAAACTTTGATAAAGCTCTTTTTTCTTTATTTTCTCTTTTTGGCTTAGACAAGTATCGAAATATCAGGGGAATGACTGTTCTCAGGATAATTGCTTCCCAGTCCAGTAATGGGAAATAACGGAAATGTTCAAATTGGTAATATTACTAAATCAAATATCAAGTACAAAATATTTACATGATGCTTTTTAAACATACATTATTGCTATTTTATGTCATAGTAGTGCTCAGATGATCTGTGCAAGATCGGGATCTCTTTGTGTAGCTACTGCAAAATCACAGCAATAAACAGTTATTTTGAAGAATTTGCAGTTTAAGATAATTCCACTTCCCATTCCCCTTAGATTTCAGAGGTTTCAGTAAGCATCTAAGCCTTATCTCAACAAAACTGAAATGGTAAACCTGAAGTGAGCTATCATTTATTAGCATAAATCTCATTAAAGCTATAATAATTTTTTACATTTATAAAAACCTATTATCAAAAATATTTGTTTTACACAGAAGAATTTTAAATATATTATAAATAGGGAAACTAGGATTAGAATACAGGTATCTTGACTCCTAAGCTATGTCTATGCTGGGACAAAAAACATGCAGCTTGGTCAGGGTAGCTGATTTGGGCTTTCAGGGCTTAGTCTCTGGGGCTGAAGAAAGTCTGTGTAGACACTTGGGTCAGGCTGGAGCTTGAGGTTAAACATTTACACAGTGACTTTTAGTCCTGAAGCCTGAGCCCCGTGAGCCTGAGCTAGCTAGCTCTGGCCATACCATGTATCTTTTATCCCCATGTAAATGTACTTTTAATCTCCTGGACCAGCGGTTGTCAACCATTTTGCAGGTCATGATGCACGATATCACGACCGTACAGGACACGC
Source organism: Podocnemis expansa (assembly GCA_007922195.1). Taxonomy (NCBI): domain Eukaryota; kingdom Metazoa; phylum Chordata; order Testudines; family Podocnemididae; genus Podocnemis; species Podocnemis expansa. Next base: position 681,973 of record ML682066.1, read on the forward strand.
TAGCATACCCAACCCAGGCCAAATATAGCCATCTCCCTGGCTCTCTGGGTATGTCTACACAGCACTTTTATTTCGAAATAACACTGCTTATTTCGAAATAAAAGATATTTGGTCCACATGACGTTTTCTTATTTCGAAAGGACAGATCCGGTCGTTTCGAAATAAGAACTGCTGTTTCAAAACAGGTTAAACCCAGATTGTTTTGAAACAGCTATTATTTCGAAATCCTTATTTCGAAATAACGTGTGTGTGTAGACAGAGCCTCTGTGACACACTTACTACTGTGTGGTGACACAATAAGGTGCCGACACAGTGGTTGGGAACCACTGTCTTAGAGAACACATGTACACTAGCTTAAGGTTAGTCTGTCCCAGCATTATCTGGAGATCTAACAACATGTTCTCTAGAAGTAGTTTTTTCTTTCCATTTAGATTCTCTTCACTTAGTGCATTCTCATGTGTCATAGGGAAATCAGAGAAGTTATCAACAGTGAATTCCAAATTTTGAAAAAAGGTAAATTAAGGTTGCAAGTATTACCCTTACATATTATATTTCTTCATTCTTTTCAGTCATCCCTAAAATGCAGAAAAAGGTCACTTGTATTCTGTGCATTTTAGTACTTGGGTATAAGGCAGAGACGATTTAATATTCTGAGGACTAAGTAAATGGCACTTAAGCAATAACAATAAAGGTTCTGAGCATTTTCTGCCAACTTAATGACCAGCTGGGAAGAGCTGATGGCCCTTGGCTGCATCTTGGACCATTAACCTTAGACAAGATGATTTCTCAGTAAAATGTTCTGTACTAAGAAAATTTTTGCTATTACAAGCTAAATATATTTTTTGTGGCTTATGAGATGTATTTGGTGGGATTTTTGTATGTGTTGTCACTGCCATAAGCTGTATCCTAAATCGTTTAAGACGTAGCTTCCAGACAGACTGATATCCCCTTGTGATACCATTACATGTCAACAATGGACACTCTCATGCAAAAGCCCCTTCCAGGTTAAAGAAGGGAGAGCTCTATTGTTGGCCATTTTCAGTGAGTGGTTCTGAAACATGCTCCCTTTTTTAAAAAATCCCATCAGAATTGGTATTGCTAACATATGAAGATATCCTAATACCACTAATCCATGTGTATAATAGACATGGCATCACAAAAACTTCTAGAAATTACTTATATTAGCTTAATGATTACTAATAATGTCACAACTTCAAAGTCTGTAGGTTTTCCCCTTGCCAATGGTATAATAAAGCTGAGATTCCTAGCTCTACAGCATCAAAAGCTATCTATTTATAGTGTAGCTAAACTGGAAGTCTCAATTCACTTTACGACATGTTCACCCAACAGACTTTATTGTCTGTTAGGACTTTGTAATGATTTTTTATTCTTCACCATTTATCAGATAGCCATGAGGTGTCCTGTTAGCTGACTTTGTTTTCTGAGTCACCTGGTTTACTGATGATCTATGACAAAGTGAAAAGGAAGACTGCTAAATTGTTTGTGGTGGAAATTTTGTGTTGAGGTTTGTTGGTTGTAGTGTAAAGACATTTTATAAAAACTTGTATGTTGTGGCTGGGCCTCAGGCAAAGGAGACTACCATTGGATCCCTGCACTCTTGGAGAGTCCATTTGTTTTGGGTGATAGACTGGATTAAACAGACTTTTTTTTTGTCTGTCTGGTTGGTGGTTAGAGCCTTTCCTGTGGTAAAGAAACTTCTTACACTGTAGATAAGATTGACTAGCTTCAGGATGACTTGTCTGCTTCTGTGGTGGCAGAGGCAAGACCTGGGGGGAACTAAAGCTTCAATCACTTATTTAGGTGCCTACTTCAAATAGAAGCCTTTTGAGGATCTAAGCCTAAGGCCTGATCATTTCTGCTAGAATTTAAGGGAAGATGCTGTGTAGTGCTGCCAAAAGAGCTTTGTGCCACACCCCGTGGTATCAATTGATATTATCAGGAAGTACTGGGACCTTTCATGGTGGAGAGGGTCAATATCTCTCTGAGAGTGAAAGCTGCCTATTGCCTTGAAGGACACATTAATGTGGCCTTAGCTCAAGAAGCTATCGCTGGATGCTGACAGAGCTGAGTGACAATAGGAATATTTGTACTGCAGGAAATTCCTATACTTCAAAATTTGTTTTTGTTCTGATTTAGGATAAAACATCAAAATATCAACATTTACTAGAGAATGGAAAGTTCTGAATCAGTTTTTTTTTTCAGAAATGTTTAAACCCATTGCCTCAGTTTTACATTCACCTTTGTTTCCTTGGGCTGCCATGATGCTTCTTGGGAATAGTTGTTCAGGGGTTTCCTGCCTCTGCTCTCCTCTGAGGAACAGGTTCTTTGGCCAGACTCCATCTCACTGGCTATGTCTACACTTACAAAATTAGTTCAAAATTGTTATTTTTAAATAGCTATTTCAATCCTAATTTGAAGTAATTATTTTGAATTAGCACTACTTTGAATTTATCATTTCAAATTAGGAGTCCAGGGAAGACTCTCTAATTTGAAATAAGGTAGGAGTTATTATTTTGAAGTAAAGAGTCTTCACTAGACTCTCTAATTTGAAATAGGGGAAGACAGGCAAAAGAATAGGGCTGTTATTTCAAAATAAGCCTATTCTGTGGCTTAGAATGGCTTATATCAAAATAATAATTTAAGCGTTATTTCAAAATAAAAGTGGGTTTTATTATTTCAGAATAAAAAAACTCTTAATTCAAAATGCATCCATGGACCAGAAGAAAAGTTATTTTGGAAGAAGCCTCCTTGTTTCAAAATAATTCTAAATTTAGACACACCCACTGTGTGCAGTGTGATCAAGTGACTTACATGATGCACTGAAGTGGTTCAACCAGAGGGCAGACTGTGGAATTTCAGTCTGACCTGAAAGCCTGGACCACAGAGGAGAGTAGTGGCATGAAGCACCTAAACTATGTCCCCCATGAAGCACCTCTGCAGCTCAGCTGGACACAGATCAATGTGGAACTGAACTGCAATATTTTGATTACATTTGACAAGTCAAAACATTTAGTGTTGGTGTGACTTGCTCTGAAACCAAATATCTTGTTTCAATTGTCCTGATAGAAAACAGAAATTTTAGGGAAAAAGACAATTTTTTAAAAATATTAAAACTGTATTTTCTGTCAAAATAATAAACAAACAAACCCCAGCAACAACTACAACTGCCCCAAATATTTTGATAGAAAATTTCTGATTAGCTCTTGCTGACAACGTGGTTGATGCTTCTAATACAATATCTTCTCTTTGGGGTGAGATTGTGGAGAAGGTTGTGGCAAAACAGCTCACAGAATGTTTTGAACTTTTGATCATTTTCAATCTGGCTATAATGCTGGCTTTGTCATGAAGATTGCACTGGTCAGTGATCACATGGCAAATGACAAAGATCAAGTATATAGGCTTCCATTATTAAAATGATCAGCTGCCTTTCAAACTAGTGATGATAAAGTGGTGGTAATTCCACTGTGCATATTTGTGGATAGGGCTGTTCTTCAGTGGCCTATTCTTCTCTCTGAGGAAGATTGCAGAAAGTGTCCTGAATCACCACATGCCTGAGAGTTCTTTGGTAAGAGGAAAAATTAGTCATCACTACTCATGGCAGCCTAGGCACTTTATCTTTGTCATTTGTCAGGTGGTCACCGATCAATGAAATCTCTGTGCCACAGCCAGGACTATATGTGGGGTTATACCCAATAAACTGTTCAGAGACTGGTGGCTGGTTCAACTTGCCTGCTGAGGTGCACATCTCACTGGGGGCACATGACACCAAGGAGTTGGCTGCCTATTGATCTACCGTAGAATTTAAAGTGTCATTTTGAATTTGTAAAACTCTAAATGTCCTGGGACCTGAATATTTGAACAATTGCTTCTCCCCACATTCCATCACATATTGCTGCTGTTGTGGTTAATAGAGACCACCTGTTCAAATCCCTATCAATATCAGAGAGAGAGGACTGACAGTAAATGCATTCTCTCTCAGGGTCTTGGGAACTTACTACTTTACTTACCCAGATGATCATTGCATTTGGACTGTGCTGTAACAGCCTTAAGATTCCCATTCTGCAGAACTGGAAGGTCCAGATATTGTGCACACCTGTGTGGAAAATTGTAGCTGGGTGTACATTGACTATTGCTGGGCAGGATTTGGCGGGGAGTAGGGGCTATAGAGGTAGCATGGACATTGAGTCTATGATTATACAAATCCAGTAGCCACAAATCTCTGCCAGAATTTACAGGGCTTATAACAATTACTATTATAATTTCTCTGGGAGCTGGGAACACCATGTGTCTTTCACTGCTGTTACATACAGAACACATAGTAGTAAATGTATGATATAGCAACTCTGTACCTATTGTACAGAGATTATTTCCTCACAATTCCATTCTCTATAAAGCTCATATAGTCTCAATGAACATCTCATTGAACATGTATATGGATATGTATGAGAGCATGTTTTTCACCCTATTAGAACATTCCAGTGTAGCTGGGGCCAGTTCTGTTTTAGTGGATCTCATTGTGATCAAGACAGAACCCAAATGGTGTTAGCATCACTCTCTTTTTCTCTCCTTCCCCTATGTTTATGGCAATAGAGATATTTAGCTCCTTATTATAAATAGTTTGGGGTTAGTGTGAGTTTGTAATGTACTATTTATTAACAATTTTTTTTCTGTTATTTTCTAGTAATAATAGGGCTGGTGAGTTTCAGTCACTTTTTTTATTCCTTAAACCCTTTTATGACTGAATTGACTGAATACCATTCTTATAGTTCTAGAGGCAAAGTGCTCCCTTAAACAATTCATATAAAAAGACTTCAGACTTGTGAGAAGTGCATGTGGTTAGACTGGGGAGAAGAGATGAATACAAGTCATCACCCTGCAGGTTGTTGCTGAGGCTGTCACACAGCTGTAATAAAGCAGCTGCTAGCAGATATGTCCTGCTGCTGACCTGTGTACGGTTTTGGGTCACTGGGTCCATGTTGTTTTTGAAATGTTCCACCCCATTGCAGGAAGACAGAGAAAGCTGCTGCAGTGTTCAGGACATTGAAATATATAGTGTTCCACTGCATGAACTCTCTGGTGTCTGGTCTTTCAAAATAGCAGAAATGAGGCTTTTCAGTTTTTTTATGGGACTACATGCTGGGCAGCACAAATCTCTTAAAGACTAATTTGTCTTTTAATCAAAAGATACTAAAACACACATATTGCTGTTTCAGGTGTAAATGTAACTGTGCTACCTGTCATAAGTAATAAATCCAGAGAAAATAATTTTAAATATTTCTTAAATATTTCATAAGAGTAAGAACAAAAAAATTGCTACACTAGATGAACCTCTTTTCCCATCTGCTTTGGCATCGCATCCCTGAAAGTAATTAGTATAGATATTTTCAGAGAAATGGCATAAGAATTCCTGTAACTGATAATTATGAAATAACTTGGCTAGAGGGATTTTATTCCTAACCTGGTTTATGTACTGAGACAAGAATTTAAATTCCTTATATTTTGTTCTCACTTAAGAAAAGTCTTAAACTTCAATTCTGAAGCCTACTTAGCTTTTGAAGTCTGTGATATATTGTGGCAATGAGTCTCTGGCACAGTTTTCTTCTATCAGTCTTGAATTTCAGAGCGACTGCTTTTTCAGTTTTATTGAATGCCACCTAGTTCTTGCATTGTAAGAAGCTAAATCAAGTGCTTAAATGACTTCTCTTTTCTCTTATTTTATATACCTAGTCCATGGCCTTTCTTACTCATTTCTATCATACATGGCTGGATCAAAGCCCTGGGGGATCCGAGCTGCCCACTCGTGTGGCCTTCCGCCCCCATCATGGTGCCCAACATAGGTGTTGGGCAATGTGGTCCTGTTGGGTCTGCACATGTGGCCTGGTGATGGTGTGGTTCGTGGGATCTGGGACTGCAGCTCAGTGGACAGTGCTGTTGGTGGGGGGGGGGCTGCGGCATGACTGGCGGTGGGGAAGGTCTGGGGCCTGTGACCCAGCGATGCTGCTGGAGGGTGGGGTTTGAGGTCTGTAGCCTGGCCAGCTGCTAGGGGAGCCCTCAAGCCCAAGACTGCAGTATTTCTGCACTGCTCCTGGGCTGACTGATTTGGAGCAGACCAACAAGCCCATGAATGGGGCAGGTAAGTTGATGGTGGGTGGTGGCAGCAAACTGCTCAGACAGGGCTAGATTTTGGTGGGGCCATTGGGCCCCCCTTTAGGACAGGGCCTGGGACTGAAGCCCCTCAAGACCCTTCCTTAATCTGGGTCTGCCACTGTAGTGCTAATCTTTTCAATATCACCCCATCTAGTGGGGTAGCTATGGGTGGGACTTGGAAAGCAGGTTCACCCAATCTGTTGCTTCAGCTGCCAATGCTCTGTTTAAGTTAGAAGCATCAGGCAGCCTTTGGCAGGTCCCTACCCAAAATTCCTGCTACCGACCACATGACTAGAAGCAGGGAGTTCAGGAAAGTGACTGGCTGAGAATCACTAAGTTGCCAGACACTCCAGTTGCCAAGGTAATTGGAGCATCTGCAGTCCCAGTTCCAGTCATGTGACCAGAAACAGGAAGTGGTGGGCCCCTATGTTCCCTCTAACCTGTGCGTGTGTGCTTGTGCAAATAGCTCGTGAAGCCCATGCACACAACAAAATAAAGCACGCACAAGAAAAGTTCAATAGTGCTAATATTTGTATGCTAGTTTAAGAAGGCGGTTTCAAGTAACACCTTTCAAATAAGGTTTTGTAATTTATAAAAATCATTTCTATCACCATATCAAAATAAAATTTAGATATTATTTGCATCTACACACTTGCTTTGTTGCACTCACAAGTTTGATCACACTCACTGGAGCATGCACAAATTTGGACATTGGTTCTGAAAATATGCACAAAAGATTTTTTTTGCGCACACAGCTTATGAAAAATTAGAGGGAACATTGGTGGGGCCCACCCAAGTCAATCACAAGCTCAGCCAGAAAATGACTTCTGGGTATGTACATCTCATACAGAAATTGTTCTGTGCATGTTATTGTGCACCTCTTAGCCTGTGCTATTTCTTCAGTAAGTTTTATGACAGAGGTTGCCTAGCACTGAACATAGCATTGGATGCACCACTGATGTGTATATAATGCATTATAAAATTTTCAGTATTATTCCATTTTTGTAAACTGTAAATTTATTTTGTTGTGACCATTCTATGTGCACAGAACAGTTGCTTTTATTGAATTGTCTACTATAATAAATATATATTTTTAAAAAAATCAACATACCTATTACCATTAATAAAGTGTTTAAAATATTATTAGAATTCAATCTGGGTTTGAAATATGTTTTATGAATTTTAGGAAGATAAAAATGGTATTTTTAAATAAATATTGTCAGATTGGTAAGTGTATGTCTTTTTAAATAATGACTCTTATTAGTTGATTATTTAGATGTGTAGTAGGTGGGAATCCTATGAATTCGGGCTGTTTTGCACTTGAAAAATCATAATATTTAAATTATTGGAGTAGTTTATAATCTGCATCTGCATTATATTCTTCACTTTTGATAATATTGCAGTAAGCCTGCAATGCTAATTATTGCTTCATACAGTTTGTCTTCAGTGTATAAGTTCAGTATTTCATTTTTTGATTAGCAGAGATTTTACATAAATAATGCTAACTAGAGGTGGTCATGTGAATACTTACCTAAAAAACCTCACCTGACAATTGACAGTTTTTGAACAGATTATTCATTTAACATTTTTTCATTATCTATGGAGCAGATCCACTAATGAGAAAAATTATTTGCAAACTAGGATAAAAATAAACCAGATACATACTAAGAAACCAATAAATAGAAGTGCTTTGAGTTTAATATTATTGTTCTGTATGTTAGAGGGAATATACATCTAAGTACATGGAGTTATTAGTCAATGATTAGTTAATTTAATGTTTATGTATTTTAATCCAATCAATATACCAGGAAAGAAGCCATAGTTTACATATGAGATCATGGCCTGTGTAGTACTTGGGAGTTGTTTACTGTTCACCATACAAGGTAAATCACGTGATTAATTGGCACACATTTCTGGAATGCTTAAGAGGCTAGACCCAGTGAGTCCATTAAAGTCAGCTGACCATCTGGCCTCAAAAACAACTGTGCTGCTGAAATACAAATGGGCTTGGATACAAAAAAGACCATATTTATTTAGTTTTACACTGTTTCGCAAAGCTAAGATAAAGTTTCATGCTGAACACACATTTCTTAAGATTTTTAAAGAACTTCTAAAATTATTATGAAAGAAAAAACAGTAAATTAAAAGTCCCAAAGACCACTGACATCAGCAAACATCACAGAACTTTTAGTCAAAAGGAACAGTGGTGCTTAATTTGCATTTCTAAAATGAAATTTATAACGGTAAGAAAGGGTAATTTGAACAGGACATTGATTTTTGTACTTCAGGTTATTGTGTTACCCTTAATCAAGCTGAATGGTACCTTATCAACTTACTGCAATAGAGTGCAAGTGGAGTAAGGTACTACTCAATGTGAGTAAATGTTTTCCATTCTGGTTCTTTGTCCAAGGAGATAATAGATTCAATGCCTTTATAAACAAAGCATGCACGCACCTACAAAATAAAAGCTTTAGTTTTGCTTGTGAAAGCATTGAGAGTTTAATGACAGATTTCTGAGAGTTTGTAAAACTAATGGGTAGCACTGTGAATGGTTGTCTTGGAAATGATATTTTGATCAGCTTCAGGTTACATCTTGTTAGTAGGCCATGACTCAATAGTATGATTCCAACCCTTGAAATAAACGTTGAATGCTTTACTCATGGGCCTGGCTCACTGGCAACATTGCGGTGCAGATAGCCGAAGGGTTGTACAAGCAGAAGTACATCTGTGGCACTTAAAGACAAATAAATTTGTTAGTCTTTAAGTGCCACGGGATTCCTTGTTGTTTTTGCTGAACTAAACTAACATGGCTACCTCCTTTGGAACTAAGCAGAAGAAAATGTATATTTTAAAGAAGAACAAGTAAAGCTGAAAGATATGGACCCATGACAAGATTTGTGTGTGTGCATGCGCTGGCAAAACAGACTTTGCTGGATGCAATATGTTGTGGTGGTTAGTCTGCTGGTGATTTGAATAACTGCTGCCGCTAGATGGAGCAGGTTATTAAGAGACAGGAATTTCTCTTTAGGATAATGGATTGTCATCCTAGATTGTTACTCCAGGATTGTTAGGTCTGACTGCTATTGGACTTATGATCTGGGGAGCCAGAAATGGCTAGCTGTTTTTTTCAACAGTGGGCTCTGTACAATGCAGAGGAATAATTAAAGATTATAATCAAACAACACTCTAACACTGTGAGGGTCAAACAATTTCTTATTGTTGTGGTACTTGTGCCCTGGAAGAGACCAGGCACTATATACAGCAACATGCGGCCTTAATTACAGGCAAGTCATTGGTATTTAAGGAAAATTCATAGTTGTACTTTAAAACACATACAATAATTGAACTTGGTATAATACAAACTTCTGGTCTCTAATCTATTTTTATATATTTTCTTGGTGAATTTCATACTATAGTTTATAGTAAATGCCTTCACTAGAAATGCATATTTATTTCTTAAGAAAATGAGGTTGTGTGTTGGTGAATAACTGAGGTTATGGGGTTATAAAAAATGTTTCATTTGCAGCAAGGCGGTAGTCAAGTATCTACATGTTTTCTTTTACTGAGTAATACTAACAGTCCACATTACTGACTTTGCTGCTAAAATTCTTCTGAATTTTTGTACACAGTTCACCTATATTTCATACTCTGTGTTCACTTGCTGCTAATAATCTAGCAGTTTAATTTGCTGGCAGGACTATTTGCTAAGGCAGTAGCTTTTAAGTATGTTATCTGCATAAAATGGGAGTGTAGAAATACTGGTAATTATTTACATTGAAAACATGTTTCAAATAGCCTAGCTAATCAAGCAACATACCATATGATTTATAAGACCAGTCAAAACAATCTGAAAATTTAATACGTAGAGCTAATAGCTTGTGAATAATTTACCCATGAAAATATTTAAGAAGAAATTATTAAGCAAATATTTTTTAGAAAAAATAAAACTAAGAAGTTCTTAACCACTGCACACAATTCATAAACTAAAAAGTGTCATGAAATTCATAAAAATAAGTGATTTTTATGAATAATTTTGGTGTTAAGTGTCGGAGAAAGTAAAAGGTTAAGATAGGTAGAAGCACCTAGGTATTGGCTCGAGGCCTAGTGAAGCAATCTAAGAAAGTGGGCCTGAATGGCATGTACAGAGGGCATGGCACCATGATGACCTCATTGAAACTGGCACAAGCTAAATATGAGAAAGTACTAAGACAAAGATGAGAATGTACTTGAATAAAGAATTGGAGAAAGGGGATGCTAGTCTGGTCTCATGCCAAAAAAGATAAGGAGTTATGCTGGGTCGAAGTGACCTATACAAAGGAGAGGTTTGGCCAAGTCATGACACCTTGATGGATGGTGATGCCCAGGGACCTATCAAATAAAAGGGTGGCATCAAAGGAGGGATATACAAGTCAATTCAGATAAGGTATAAAAGTAGGAGCCCCAGAGCCCAAACTTTGTGCAGCCGAGAGGGTGACAGCCAGTCCTGCTGTCAGTTGAGCTATTCCATTGCATTCAGAGCACCAATGCTGCCAACAAATCTGCTGATATGGATTTTTTGCCATAGTGCTACGTTGCAATAAAGCCTTCATTTCTACAAAGATCCGTGGTCGTGTTGGTTTCCTTGATCGTGAGTGTTGTCTCAGTTTACTCATGCACACATTCGCACACACAGCCAAACTGATATCAGTGCTGGACACAGAACAACACTGATAAGAACACATCTTGCCTGACGTGCCTGACCGCACTCTGCCTGGTGTACCACAGTAAGTATGAAGGGTATGCTATCCTGGAATGTTTAAACAAATGTTGTGGTATTTAGCTGCTAATAAAGGCTATGTCTACACTAGAGCAGTGGTTTTCAAATCATGGAGTGGGAGCCAGTACTGGGTTGCAGACCTTCAGATTCTGGGTCATGCCACACCCTGCTGCTGCCACCAACAGACTGGAATGCATTGCTCAAAAATGAAATTGTTGGGCTGTGAGCCTAAATGATTTTTTTCAACTGGGGCCTGAGGAAAAAAGTATGAAAACACTACACTTGAAGGCTCAGTTAAACCAGCTTAATAAAGTCTACTTTAAGCCAGCTTAAAGTAGACCTTATTAAGCTGGCATAGGGAGTCCACGCTCAAAATGCCGTGAGACTGCCCAGGTCCACACTGGCAGCTGCTACGTCACCCTAGGAGTGGTGCATTGTGGGTAGCAGTGTCTGGCTCCATTTTCTTTTTTTAGGGGCCAGAATGCTGAAGCTCTAAAAATAGTAGGCCCCGAAATGGTGTTCCTCTGCATTCTGGCAGGGCAGGGAGTTCTAAGAGTTCCCCCTCTCAGCCTGGTCTCACTGAGCATGCTCAGTGAGACCAGGATCTAGGCCAAAGCCTCAGCCCAGGCTGGGGCCCTTCCCCATGGTGGCCAGTTAAGGGGGGTGTAGGTGTGGGGGGCAGAAGCTGCAGTGGGGAGGCAGGCATTTGGGGTCAGGAGCTGGGGTGCATGAGAGTAGGTCTGCCAATTTAGGAGGGTTCCAGGGCCCACCAAATTATACTTTAACCTCCGGTCCCTGTGCCCCCAGCCTCTGTGCCCCATTTGGAGTGCCTCTGCACCCCTCCCACCTTAGAACTGTGCCTGTCCCTGTCCCATGTGTCTGCCCAAAGGGAGGGAGCACTCACTGGCAGATCCAGCAGGAGCCTGGCGCAATGTCCTCTTGTCCAGGTTGGGGGGAGTCACCTCCTGGCTGGTACTGCCCGGGGCTGGTGCAGCTCCCTGTGCTGGGGTGCTGGTGTTCCACTGGCTCAGCATCATATCCTCTACCACCGAGCCCTCCTCCTGGTCATTGTCCTGGGAGGGGGACTCGGCGGCGTTGATGATGCCAGCTGGCTGGCCATCATCGGCCTCTTGGCTCCAGAAAGCATGCAGCTGATGGTAATAGGAACACATGGTGTTGGCTTCCCCCAAGCACTGAATGCCCTCCTAGGCCCTGTGGTAGGCCTGGCGTGGGGCTTTGACCTTCATCTGCACCTACTGGTTGGTGCAGGTGTGGGCCCTCTCAGCCAGGGCCTCTGACATGGCCCTATACACGTCCTGGTTACTTTGGCTCCCTTGGAGCTGGGATCTAAGATTTCCTGGTAGGTCCAGGATGGGGTCTGCCTTCCTCTGCCCTCTGACATGGCTTCCACACAGCTGGAGCCCTGGATAGCTTTGGTTGTGGAGCAAGGTGGACTGGGCTTTATCCTATCCTGGGATTGGGCAGGGCAGGCACTTCCTGATTGCTAGGAAGGTTTCCAGGTGGCCAGGAGGCCAATTAAGTTGACTTATGCCTAATACTATGCAACATTGGCTTAAGTCGACTTAATAAAGTTGACTTAATTTAGTTGACTTAAGTGGCAGTTATTAAGCCAATGTAAGTAAATGCGTAAGTCGACTTAATTAATTCTAAATGAAGCCTGGGCTTTGCTTAAGCAGACTTAAGCCCCTCTTGTAGACATAGCCAAAGAGACTAACCATTCAAAATATTGTAATTTGTCTGTGAACCTCTCACATACCTAATTTTTGGATGTGGATATCAGTTTTGTTTTGTTTTTTTCTGCTTACGTGGTAAGATTTAGAGACATAATGAACAAGAGTCTTATGAATTCTTTCTGTTATGTTCAGGCACAGGTTGAGTTCCCACAGTCCTCCCCTCAGTTGGCAATATTCATGTTACTATATTCTAACACCTCATATTTTAAGGTATTTAAAGAGGTGTATTGTTTTAAAACAGGGTGGGGAAGTTGAACTTCCAAACAGTGTGTTGAAATTACACTTGTAGTAATGTTGAAAGAGGTGCAAATACAGATAGTGATGATCTTACGTTGATGTTCAGTGCCTTTCTTCAAAATGGATTGCAAAGCCTTACAAGTTGATGTGTCAGTTTTACCCAAGGATCATTTAAACCCGAAAATTGCAACCACCAAACAGCCCCTGAGATTAATTGGTACGATAGTCTCTTCTGCTAAGTAAACAAGAGAGACTAAGCAGAGTCTAAACTGTGTTTTTAATAGGAACTGCTTCATCTGTCAGTTTGAAATGGTCCAAAGACTTTGTAATTAAAATGAGGAGTATGTGTAGGGCAAAATTTTAATGCAGAACTACTGAACCAAGGCTTATTCTTTTGACTAGCAGATATCTACAGAAGGGCTGTATATGTGGTCATGCCAAGTAAATTTTTAAGCAGCTAGTTATCATAGTCAGTAGTAGTAGTTTATAGTGCACGAGTAACTCTAGTGAATCTAAATTGCTCAGATAATTGAAAGAAGAAATAAATCTGTAAACTGCTTTGTAAAACAAATGCCATAATGAAGCTAACTGCAAGAGACAGCAATGAAAGATAGCCCACTAATGGTTAGTGTTGTTTCAAAGTGCCCATTGTGACTACCTCTGCCACATAGTCATTGTGCTTTTATAACTATATTGAACTCCAATATAGACTTCTTTATAATATAAGTAGATACCATATAAGAGCAGTTGATTATAGTATATAATGTGTAGGGTGGCAATATGTGTAGTTAGAAAAAAACTAAGGAGTTTGGTGGCACTTTTAAAGAGTAAAAAATTTGTTTATTACATGGGCTTTCATAGGAGAAAATCCCACTGTGTTAGACACTTGAAGCATCAAGCATCTGATGAAGTAGGATTTTCTGCCACAAAAGCTCATGTGATAAATAAATTTGTTAGTCTTTAAAAGTGCTACCAGACTCCTTGTTTGTTTTCCTGGACTGCTACCCCCTTTGGAAATTGTGTAGTCAGTAATTTATAACAGTGCTTGGGTTGTGGCTCAAGTAACTATATTTTATAGATTAAAAATGTTTTGCCAGCAGTTAGTGACTAATTATTGCATCATTTGAGGTTAGGGGTCTATAGTTGATGGCTGTGAGGGTGTAGCTGGGAGTTACAGAGCCGTTTTAAAAGGGGCAAAGGGTAATTCTTGTAAATAAGAAAGCAATAGGACTACACTATTGAAATAAGAGGCCAGATACTGATGTGCATGTGAACCCTGTTCTGCACATGTGAAGGGGAAGTGACATATAATCAGTTGCTTTTCCAATCTTTCTGAACTTTAATATTTGGATCTGGTTAGCCCTGGATAACTAGGCAGCTGAGGATCTCCTGTGACTATAAAGCTGTTGTCATGGACTGTGTGTCAACTGCTATGTTCCCCAGTCTAGGTTCACAAGAGCATGGTATGTTGTTAGACTTTCTCCTACTTTCTGTTCCTGATATGCTGTGTATGCTCAAGGCTGGGTTCCAGCCACTGATTCCAGAGCCAGCTAGGCCAGCTTTATGCCACCTTTGAATTTTCCTGTGCAAAGGAGAACAAAACGACAACCAAATCCCCTTATTAGAATTGAACTCATTGGTACAGCTGGTCAGAAAAATTCCAGAGGAAAAGTTTCTTGTCTGAATTTGCCAATTTGTCAAAATCAAAATGTTTTACTGAGAGTGTTAGAATGAAGTTCCTCTGGAGACTAGCCAGGAAGCTGATGGAGTCTTTCTGTCAGTACCTTTTGAAAACTGCTACCTTTCCTGCCAGCTCACCTGTCCAGCTCCTGATATTCCAGCAAGGGTCTTGGCTTGAGGGGAGGCAGTCAGTCATATTGTCTGTGAGTCAGACTTCAGGATTTTCCCTTCTGTAAGAACTTTGAAGTTTTTTTCCTCCCCTGAATTGGCACAAAATCAAATTTTGGAATATTGAAATACTCCCCCAAAATACTCCCCAAAACAGAATGAATGTTTGCCACACTGTTCTACTAAATGGCATCTTGTTAGCAGTCCCAACCAAGAGTCAAAAATGAAATGAGCCTGGAATCTAAACTGTTTCCCTTTCCCTCTAGGGATGATCCCTTGATGGGGTTGTGTGGAAGTGCAAACTTCTCTGGTGTGTAGGCTGTACCCATTCAGTGAATAAAAAAAGCACTTCAGTCTCTAGGCCTGTCTGGGCAAAGTTGCTTTGGGTGGTGTCCATTCACTCCTTGTTACTGAAGTGGGCTACATCCAGGATTTCTCTGCTCAGTGTCACCTTCTGGTTTTCACATTTTCCCTGTGACCTACACCCCTGTCTCTGCTTTTCATTTGTAAGGCAGGCTTAGAAGCTGTGCCTAACAGCTTCTGAGGGCGGCTTCTAATCTGCATGGGTTTTGTATTAGCATGAACACAAAAGGATACAATTAGCTGATTAGCATACTGGATGCAGGACATAGTGGGTAATGGTATTTGGGGTTAGTCTGCTCACAAATCTATTAATATCTGTATTTCTACTAAGGGGAAATATGAAATACTGTCTTTGTAGGAACTGCTACTCTCTGTTTGTTTCAAATCTGTCTGGGTTAGTTAAGGGGTAAAAACTACCCTTAGTTAAAAAGAGACTCATAGGAAAGGTGACTGCATGTTTCAGCCTGAAAGAGTTGAAAAAACAAGAGAGGGGGGGTTTGCATTGTTTCTTCTGAAGCAATCCTTGAAGCAGTTTGCCTCCTCCTCTATTGCTTTTCCTGTTCTTTGTTATGGAAGTAGCTATTAGCAACTACTTAAAGACTCAGAGACCTGAAATCACTGCACTCACTAGAGGGAGAGAGTCCTTCCCTCTCAGAGCTGAAGAGCAGTAGCGATGAGGTGACCAGTAGGTGGAGCTGATAGACAGTGAGAGTGACCAGCGGTGAGCTGGGTGGCATGAGTGACCGGAGGGCGGAGCCAGCAGGCAGAGCTAGCGGCCAGTGAGAGCAGCCAGTGGTGAGGTGGGTGGTGTGAGTGCCTGGTGGGTGGAGCCAGTGGACAGTGCGAGTGGCTAGCGGTGAGCTGGGCGGTGCAAGTGACCGGAGGGCAGAGCCGGTGGACAGCAGGTAGAGCCAAGAAACAGTTCTAGAGGATGGAGTGAGTGACCAGTAGATGGCGTCGGTGGCCAGCTGGTGTGAAAGACACTCCCTACGTACCCTAGGGTTGGTTGGGAGCCTCGTTAGCACCAATTCTCCAGATCAGTGCTAGTTTTGCCATTAAGTTTGTATGTCCTATTATGTGGCGTGGGTTGTTGAGAACTTGACTCTATGCTAATTTTTCTAGATTACTGTTGATCTTTTGTTATTTGGCCTTTTGCATTCTGTTTTACTACTATTAAAAGTTCTGTTTACTACACTCAGTTTCATGCTTATGAGTGGGGAAGCCTTACCCCTTGGGTGCCCAGGGAACAGTGCAGGATTCCCAGAAAACTGGGTGGGGACTCAAGCCAGTTGGTGGTGTTGCATCATTGGGAAACCCCTAGATATAGGACCTGGCCCTTGTTCTGCCGGCCTGCCCTGGCAGAAGGGTTACACATTCTTTGCCCCCTCCCTCCAGTTACTTATATTCTGGATTGTTTGGCCCTTCCCTCATGTATGGGGTTGATCCATTGTGCTGGAATCTACTCATCATTCCAGGACTTAAATAGTCTGGAACCTTTCACCAGCAATAAATGCTCTAAAATATTCCAAAGAAAACAAATATCAGACCCTTCGTGATTAAGCATAAAGTTTCTGAAATGTTTAAGATTGTTTATTTTATAAGAGAAGAATAAAATGGAATAAAGTGCTGACCCATATATCACGGTGGCTACAAGAACAGATGGTGCTGATACCACTAAGGGACAAAAAGTAAGTGGAGACAACCTCCTCTATAGACTCTTGAAAAGAATAGAGTAAGTTTTCTAGCTGTCAATATGTTGCAGAAATGAAACAGTGCTGAAAGCTGTTCATTTATTTCAAATATGTGTTGACACAGGCTCGTTATATTTGTGTAGTAGCTTGAATTTCATACTGAAGCAAAATCTACATCTACGAAAAGAACATTGGCCATGGCTTTGAGAATGTTTGTGAATATCAGTGTTGTTAGGGAGGCCTATTTGGCTGCCATTTTTCTGAAGGTAAACAGCTGTTAATGGAAAGCTTTCAAATTATGTTTCTTTGGTTCAGTCACAATTTGCATTAATGATTTCTAATTTTCAGTATAGCTGAAATAAAAACAAAACAAAACAAATGCAGACCAATGGAAGAGAGGAAAGAGCAGAAATATGGCAACATTAGGAATCTTGCAACAAGAGTATTTTCTAGTTAATGGGGCTTAAACTCAGCTTCAGTATTCAGCACTTATGCCATTTGTATTCTTTGTTTACAGAGCTTTTTATGAGGAGTATGTGCTTAACACACCTATTGAAGCAGATGGGTGAAGAAATAAGTGTTTCATGGCACCAAGACAGCTGGCAGTAATAGACTGCTATTCACTGACACAGGGGAATAAGTCCTTCAGTGGTGAGTCCTACTGTTTTAGAAAAAACATTACGTACAAAGACGCTCCTCCAGCTGCATCAACCAGAGAAGCAGCAGAATAAAGGCAGTGAATAAAGCCCAGAATGGAGTCCCTTAGAATCTAATTGGTGTGATCTTCTGTTATGGATATTGAACTCAACTGGTCCCTTCCCCAGGTATGTGGACAAGCCACAAAGAATCCGATCAGTAGCTGTAGCAGTGGGGTAGAGGATAAAGTGTTTGTTTTAATATAGCTAGTGAAGCAGATGACATCATGAAACACTGGTTTCTTCACTCAAAGCAGCTGGCTTTAATAGTGAGTATTAAAAAAGCCCATTATTGCTGAGTCCTATTGTTTCAAAAATTACACAAAAACTTCCTCCAATATCAGTCATAGCAGTAACAATGAGTGCAGGATGAAAGGTACAAACAGGGCCACCTTCCTGGGCCTGGATGGGATAGAAATACACCACTCTAGAGGCGTCAAGCCTTCGTTTCCCCCTCAGGCATGTGGGCTAAGGGAAAGTAAAAGCAGGAACACACAAGCAGGATCATTAAGGAGGAACATACAAGATCAGGGTAATTCCCAGGATGGGAGGTGAGGCAAACTTGGACGATAGAGTTCATGTCTTCATACATGATCATGCATGGAACCATATTGTCCTGTATGAAGCTAATTTACACAGTGAGCAGTGACTTGTCCTGTGTTATGTGAACTCTAGTGGGGACTCAGCCATGTATGTGGATCCAAAAATATAAATAAATTTGTTTGGGTATTTTACATCTGTTTTAAGGAGCAGAATAGAAATATACAGAACCCTTTTGTTTAGTGACTCAAATGTATTTCATTTAACTGTGTGGGTGACACAGTTGTGTAGAGGGTATGTGGCCTTCTAGGAATATGACTAGTGCACTTATAATTATGGATACAGTGGTACAAACTTCTGTTTGGAGTCACATGGGTTATGGGTTCTAGCCTATGAGCTGAGGCGCATCAGCAAAGGGGTTACCCTGGTTCTGCATGCAGACTGGGAATGCATTCAACCCTCTAACAAGCACATAGTTCCCCTTTATGACACCCATTTGCTTTGGCTATTGGGGAATTCTGGATGTTGCTCTGCATGCCTGTATTTCATTCCACCTGAATTTCTGTGTTCACGTTAGTCTCTTTTTCCTGTGACTTTCTTACCAGTATATCAGTCTTACTTATAGGCCAGTTAATGTAACTGCCATAATGGAAATTCAGCTGTGTTCTTAGCTATAGGTTCTGTGTTGCCCTTTCTGCTTCTCCTCTGCTGCTGATCTCTTCAGTTTTGATAGCTGTTTCTTCCTGTCATTTCTCAAATCTTAAAACAAAAAAAATTACAAAAAGAATACAAAAGGTGCTTGGAGTTTTGATATTTAATAGGAACCCAATACCAAATAATATCTTTTTATTTAGAGTGTAGATCAAAACTGCCTTCATTAAAACATAGGTGGTCCCTAAGTACTGTGTTTCCTGACTGCTTGTTTGAAAAAGTTGTTCTGTAATAATTCTTGGAAATACATAATGATCAGTTGTTTTCTTGCACATTGGCCTAAATATGATATATACCTCTATTCTAATTTTAACAAGTACCCTGAAGATATGTAATTTTTTGTCCTGATCACTTCACCAATGTCTAATACACCATACTAGTGTATAATCAGCCATACAGTTGGCCTAAACTCAATTGTGTTACACTTCAGAGCCTTTGAAACCCTTCATTAACCTCTTGGTTGCACAGATCATTAGATTTATACATAAACTCGTCCCTTTTTGACTTTCATTTATATACAAAGTTACCATAGCTGGGTCTCACAGAAAATGAGACTTTCTTTATGGCTTAAAATCTAGTAACCAGATATAACATTTCTATTTTATAATTATAAACATGGGGATTCTACGCATACACTCTTTGAAAAGATAAAATTATCTGAGTTAATTTTCTTTGTGTTCTGTGAATTTAGCATGAATGTTGAATAGGCAAATACAGATCCTTATTAAATTTCTGGCTGCTGAATATTCTATAAGAAACAGGAAAATACAACTGAAAATAAGGGCCTGATTCAGCAAACTTAGTTCACAAAAGCAGTGCTTACCAGCAGTCAGTGGGACTATCTGTGTCAGTGAGTGTGCATATATTCAGATCTTTAAATCATAGTTTAGTTCTGCTTAGATTGTGAGCTCGGGTAGTATATTTTTGTTCTGTGTATGTACAATGTCTGCACAGTGGGATCCTGGTGTATGACTAGAGCTCCTATGTGTTAGAGAAATACAAATATTAAATAATAATGAAGTTAGAACTTCAAATTTTTAAAAACATGTTTATTTCCTGCACTATGTTAAATGTTTATTTCCTTCACTATGTAAGCATTGAGAGCAATTCTATTTAATTTCCCTTTTAAATTAAACATTTTGTGAAGATGACATTCTTTCAGTTTGTCTGGATATTCAAGCAAACTTTTTAAAATTCTGAGCTGCCAAAATAAAACACAGCAACAAAAGGTTTATCAGAATTAGCTAGCAGTTTAAATATATCCTCCTTCTGCCACTGAACACTGCCATGTGTGGATTTATTACTCCTAGGAAGTTAGATTAATGATCAAGGTAGCCCAAACTGTGTCAAATCTCTAACATTTTACATGTGTATATGTATATATCTGTATTCATGGGTGTTTTTAAAATATTTTTTAAAAATATATTTTTATGTTGTTTCCACATAAATACAACTTAGAACAAGCAACTTATGAGATGGGTATTGGCTGTTTGGCAAACCATACCCAGAGAGTAGATATTAGCAATTCCTAGTCAAACTGAAGAAACATGGAGTCCTGGGGCACTTTTAAAGACTAACAAATTTATTTATCACGTGAGCTTTTGTTAGGAAAGTCCCACTTAGTTAGCTGCATGAACTAGAAACTATAGTATGTAGATGAATATATAAATACAGAAAAGAGTACGTCACAAGGTCAGGTTTTACCCAAGAAAGCTCATATGATAAATCTGTTAGTTTTTAAAAGTGCCACAGCACTCTTTGTTCTCTTTGCTGAAATAGACTAACATGGCTTCCCGTCTGAATCAATCAATCTGGAAAGATGTATTGAATGTGATCCCACAGGGAGCAGTTCTGTTCAATATTTTTATTATTGATTTAGATACTGTTATAGCGTATATACAAATGCTTTGGAGGATGATGATAAAATGATCTGGGCAAACTGCAGAAATGGTCTGAAGTAAATAGGATGAAATTCAGTAAGGAGGAATGCAAAGTACTTCACTTAGGAAGGAACAATGAATTGGACGCATACAAAATGGGAAATGATTGCCTAAGAAAGAGTGCTATGTCAAAGGAGCTGGGGATCATAGTGGATCACAAGCTAAATATGAGTCAACAGTGTAACTGTTGCAATAAAAGAAGACAGCATTCTGGGATGTATTAGCAGGTGTGTTGTAAGAAGACATTAGAAGGAATTCTTTCACTATACTCCATGTTGATGAAGTCTCAGCTGGAGTATTGTGTCCATTTCTGAGTGCCACATTTCAGGAAAAAAGTGGACAAATTGTAGAAAATACAAAGCAACTCAACAACATATATTAAGGGTCTAGATTACAGGGGTGGTCAAACTTCCAGAAGTCAAGAGCCACGCAAATTGATTATTAAAAACCTTCGAGAACCACACTGAGGCATATAGCCATATTTTACCCTCTCCAAAATTACTAAGTTTAAAATTCATTGCATGCTTTAATTTTATTGTAAAAAAGAGGGCAAATATTGAACCTGCTAATGTCAGATTCTAATAATTACTTAAGGTTACGAAGAAAATTAGGCCTATCTATGCAGTAAAAACTTAACTTCTCCCTGCCATCCCAACCATGCCGCTGCTTCTCCTCACCCCCTCCGACCATGCCGCGCTTCTCTGCACCATCCCTGAAGCCCCAAGCATGCTGCTGCTTCCCTATTGTCTCTGACCATGCTGCACTTCTCTGCACCATCCCCAACCATGCCACGCTTCTCCCTACTGTGCTCTTCTGTGAGCCACACCTTTTTTCTTTGAAGAGCCACATGTGGCTCATGAGCCACAGTTTGGCCACACCTGGTCTAGAAAATATGGCTTATGAGGGAAGACTAAAAAAATGGTTTTGCTTACTTTGGAGAAGAGAAGACTGACTGGGGACATGATAATATTTTTCAAGTACATGAAATGTTGTTACAAGGAGGAGGGAGAAAAATTGTTCCTCTTAAGCTCTGAGGGTAGCACAAGAAGCAATTGGCTTAAACTGAAGCCAGGGGCTTAGGCTGCACATTAGGGAAAACTTCCTAACTATCAAGATAATTAAGCTCTGGAATAAATTGTCTGGGGGGGGTTGTGGAATCTCCATCATAGGATATTTTAAAGGGCAGATCAGAGAAACACTCTCTGGAATGGTCTAAATAATACTTAGGGGACGTGGACTATGGGACTGAACTAAATGACCTCTTGATGTCCCTTCCAGTGCTATGGTTCTCTGAAAATCATCCAGATCAGTGGGTTACCTGTGTAACTGTTCTTCTTTGAAACGGGCTCCTCACATATATTCAGTTCTAGTTGTCTGCATGCTGCAGCACCCAATTGTCTGGAAAGCTTTTTGTCTTAGCCTGCAATGTCAGTGGCCAACACCCCCTCTGGCCGCTCCCATGGCTATATATATGGCTCTGACCCCAATCCTCCTCAGTCCCTCCTTTTCACCAACTCTGAGTAGGAGGGACAGAAGGAGGGACCTGAATGTATGTGAGCAGCCCATCTCGAAGAAGGATGGTTACACAGGTTAGCCACTGTTCTTCTTCAAGAGCTGCTCACATCATTCAGTTCTAGGTGACTACTAGCTGTACCTTGGATGGTGGGTGTAGTTAATATTTCCCCATCATCAGCATGGCTAGGCCCAAAGTGGCATCCCCTTGTGCTTGATTGGATGATGGTATGGTGAGTTGTCAAGCCTGCACTGATGATCATGCTATTGATCTGCAGATCTCTTGGGTGAGGACCTCTACAAGAAAGGCTGGAGAGGGCATCTGTTCTCTTATCCAGAGAGCCCTGAGGATCCAATGGAAGGGCATCCTTGATCTTTTATAGGGGCCTTCACTATAATTAATTATTTGAGCCAAAAAAAAGCTTTGTTGTCACTGGCCAACATTCTACTGCTCTGCAAATGCAGCAAGTGGATGCAGTGTCTCAAGGGACCTTTCCACCACAATCAGTGTGGGTCTATCCAACCTCTAACATGTGGGATTCCCATTTGGTTCTCTGTGGTCTGAGATTCTGGCAGGATGCTCCAGGAAGGCAGGTGTCCTGCTTCAGTGGCAAAAGGGAATGTGGGGAAGGCCCCCTCGGGGGAAGGAGAGGTGGTTCCATGCAGAGGGGCCCATTCTCCCAGCATGTGGGTATCTGAAGGAAGGGGTCTCAGTTCTGATACCTGCCTGCTTAGAGAAAAAATGTCCAGAGGAGCCTTCTGGATATCCAAAAGAGCCTTTGCGGTTATGTCTACCACTGGAAAAAAAGAGGGCCCTCCATGTGGAGCCCACAGAGTGAAAGAATCCATCACTACTAATGAGGTTGCAGCAGGGAGTGAAGGACCCCAAAGAAACAACTCCAATTCTGAGTTGCAGGAGGGATTTGCCAACCCATTCAGGGAAAGGTCTGGAGTAGGTGGATAGGGTGTAGGGAAGCAGAAAGGGGGGGTTGAAGACCTGCCCTACCTTATCTCCTGGGGTCATAATTGAGGACAAATGTGCATTGGATGGGGGAGATCAAAGGATCCACTATACCGAGGCCCAGGAGGTTGTTCACATAGGTTGGATGGGCTAATTTGTGGATTGTCCCTTTGCTTGTTAGCCAGATGGGGAAGACGCTTCCCTTATGGGCGTGGGCCCGCAGAGGGTGCTTTACTACTGATCTGTGCCCTTCTTTTCTGACTGGGGAGTTTCTGTCATCCTGGTAGACATGCAGGCTCTGAGCTGTTGGTTATTGGTCCCCCCTCTTGTGGTATATGAAGAGCATGGGTGGAACATCTGCTGCACTAGACAGTCAGCCTTGCATTGGAGATGTGAGAGTAGGGCTGAAAAGGGCTCACAGTGTCAGGTGTTGGCTGTTAGGGTCAGTCTGCGGTTACCAGTATGGCACCTATTCCATCCCCCTTAGTTACTAGGGAACTCTGAGGGCGGAAGGGGTATATGGGGGAGGTGTGTACCCCCTCCCCACAAGAAGGAGATGGCTTCTGATGCCAGGATCCTCTCTCCGCTCCATGAACGGGTTGAACTGGGGTACTCCTGGTTGGAGAATGGTACGAGGAGACCCATGCGATGGAGTGCCCCTTTGGTTTTGATGCATGATTTAATTTTCCTGTGTGCAGGGGCTGTCTATGGTGGAGGAAAAAAAACAAGAGGGGCTTAGGGGACCTGCTGGATTGCGTGCTACCCAAGGTAGGTTAGGCTCATCTGGATTGGTCAAAGGGCTCTGGGTCACTTTCCAAAGGCTGAGGGTGTCCTTGCTAGAGGTAGGGGAAGAAATGGGTGCCCTAAGGCCGTTTGTATGGGGCATAACTGCTCTGTTCTGCCAGGACCTGGGAAGGTTCCTTCTCCCCACATGCAGGGGAAATGGTGGAGGGGGGGAGCCCCCCTTCCATGGTAGTGAGCACTTTCAAGTTTTTTAACTGTGCCAGGGTGATCTGTGCCTTTGGGTTTGAGGATTTTCCGAGAAAGGGATAACTCAGCCTTCGTTTTAGGCATCCAGTTGGGGCTGCACATTGTTCTGTGGTCTCTAAGGAGACCTTTCTCATAGGAGGCCAGAAGTCTCACCAGGCGTCCCGTGTTGTTTGGGCCATGATTGGGAAGACAAGGGACCTTGTTTAAAATGGTCAATGAGGGGTAAGACGGTGGTTAACCTGAGCTGCAAAAGGCCCCTCCTCTGCCATTAATCCCCGATAGGGAGCAAAATGCCCCATGGACCAGGCGGTTAGGAGCAGAGTCTTGCCATGGGGATCAAAGGACTGTGGGCTGAACAGGTTACTCATGGAAGAAGGACAGATCCCTTAAGTGGGGTAAAGGGTTAGGAAGCCACTCTCCCCTTCTAAGCCCGAGAGGGGCTCTAAGACTCTGTGAGAGGTTTGGCTTTGAACCCATTGTGTTCCTGCTGAGCACAAAACCCTTGCATCAGCATGTGGCTTGGCATATGCCATCTCAGCTGTTATATAGCTCTTCCCCCTTGGCCTGCAGCCAGAGGAGGGTTGCATTCCTCTCCTTGCTCTCTTTGGCAATTAGAAGTGGGTACCAGGCATCTAGTGGGTACCCACAGCTCCAGGGGGAGCCATAGGAGTGTGGCAAGGGGGG
>ML682066.1:707222-722325 GCA_007922195.1 Podocnemis expansa
GACCTCGTGGGGTCCCTTCCAACCCTATGATTCTATGATTCTATTGCGTTTCTTGTGACAGACCCAATGCTTGTAGCCATGCCACTCTCCTCATGATGACAGCTGAGGTGAACCCATGGATGGCTGTGTCAGATGCTTCCCAGGCAGCCATGAGGGCATCATGGGAGGCCAGCATGCTCTCCTCTAGCAATGAGTCATAGTCCCCCAGGGGTTCCTGAGGGAGTAGGTCTCAGAAGCACCACATGGACTCCCACAGGTTAAGAGTGTATTGCCCAACCAATGCCTGGTGGTTGGCAATGCGGAGCTGGAAGGCCAAGGTTGAATAGACCTTCCGCCCAAGGAGGTCTAGTTTCTTGGCCTCCCTGGATCTTGGACTGGGAGCTGGTTGTCCCTGCCTTTCCCATCTGTTGACTGTTTCTAAAACCTGTGAATCTGGTGTAGGGTGGTTAACCAGGGATGCGAACCTCCTAGGGGGAACGTGGGAGCATTCTGCAATTTTGGAGAAAGGTGGGGGTCTGCCAGCGTGCTGTTGCAAGGGCATGCATGTTGTCATGTAGCATCACTGAGATTGTGGCTGGGGAAGCTGTGAAGCCCAGATCAAAGAGGTGATCTAGGTCCTCTCTGAAGGGCTCCACCTCTGTGGCTAGGTTCATTGCCATGCGATGAAGGAGGTTCTAGTGGGTGCAGGGGTCCTCCCTATAGGAGAGTGGCCGAGGATTCACGGCCTCATCTGGGGAAGAGGATGAGTGGGACCTTGTGCTCTTATGCTTAAGCCCAATGATGCCAGGAGCGGACTCTTCTTCAGAGGCCCCTGGAGAGTGAGAAGGTCTAAGAGAGCGGTGCCAGGCAGAGCCAGGTACTGGCTCGTAGCATGAGGGCCAGTCCTTCCATAGGCTGGATCATTCCCTGAGGGAATGCAGTACTGATTCCCTGCACCTAGGGGAGAGGCCTTTCCTGTGGTGCTGAACAGGAGTAGTTGGTGCTGTGGAGGCAGGGCCAGTTGAGACCAGTGCTGGGGTGGTCAGCACAGGGGAAACACTATGGCGCTGTGGTGGGGAAGGAGACTGATTGCGACTGTGCTTCCGTGCCAGCTCTGGTGGTGCTGGAGGGAAGGAGGGAGGATAGCCAGTGCCTTGTTTCGGCATCAGAGGAGGCGGAGGTGTTTGGGGATGAAGTTGGTTCCCTGACCTGCTCGCACTCTGGTGCCTGGTGACCTGGGGGTGGCTGCGGTGCTGGAGTAGTTGGTGATTGATTCCGCTCTAAAGCAGCGAATGCTCCTTATAGAAAGGCAGGCTTCCCCCTTTGGCTTTGGGGGCCTGGGAAGCATGGGCTTCGGGAGAAGCAGCAAGGCCTTCGTGGCCTTGAAGGTCTCCGGTTTTGAAGGCACTAATAAGTGTTCTTGGCTTTGTCCCTGGGAGGGGATTGGCCACAGACAGCCAGAACAGTTTCCAAAGCGATAGCCATGTTAGTCTAGGCCAGCAAAAAAAAACCAAGGAGTCGTGTGCCACTTTCTTTTCCCATTACAAAAGGTAATTTGACTTCAGGCTTCCCATGGTTTGAACCTAACAACTGCTCTGATTTGCTGTTACTGTATGACCTGATCCTATGTTTTACACTCCCTTGCATTTATTTTCATTCCATTCTGTAAGTTCACCCATCTTTGAAGCATCTGATGAAGTGGGATTTTCTCCCACAAAAGCTCATGCAAAAAATATATCTGTTAGTTTCAAAGTGCCACATGACTCTTTGTTTTTGTTTTTAGCCAGAACAGTGCCAGCACTACGGTGCCAGTATTGACCCTGAGTGCAATTTCTTCTGCTTTGCTGGGAAGCAGAGCTGGGAAGGCTCCAGTGCTGACTTGGCATGTGGTGCCAGTGGCTCTGTGGAAGTCCCTGATGTGCTGGGGATGGGCTGCAGTGCTTGCTCGAGAGCCATAGCATGGCGCCTCTGCCCTCTGTCCTTCTGGGTCCTGGGTTTGAAGGACTGAGAGACTGAGCATTTGTCTGCCTGGTGGGATTCACCCAGGCATTTTAGGAACTCCTCGTGGAGGTCATCCCTCACCAAGGCTTTGCCACAGCCAGTACAGTGTTTGAAGCCTGGCATGATAGGTGGTAGATGAGAGTGGTATTCAAGCTCCAACTGCTGCAAGGACTTGGTGGGAACACCGGGTCATGGTGGGAGAATGTCCATGAAGAGGTCTTGTAGTTTAAAAAGATGGCTCATAAACAGAGCAGTATAGACAGGCACTTGCACACCACAAGAGTGGGCTGTTCTGGTACCATCGCTGAGGGTGGAAAAAAGGAACTGAGTAGGATCAGAGTCAGGGCCATATAATTAGCCACAGCAGCAGCCAGAGAGGGCATTGGCCACTGATCCTGCTCTGACAGGCTAGGGCAAAAAGCTTTCCAGCTAATTGTGTGCTGTGGCATGCAGACACCTTGAACTGAATGATGTGAGCAGTGCTTGAAGAAGAACCATATTTCCTCCTTTCGGCATCTAGCTATTAAACCACCAACTTTTTCTGGTACATCTAATAAAAGGAGATCACTTGTAATGCCTTCTAGCTACCGCTTATACAACTTTTTATCTTGTCATTCTATATAATTCTCCTTCCCTGTGTAGCATCCATGTCTATCACAATAAACAGCACAAAATGTCTTGTGAAACAAAGTGGGGAAGCGAGATTTGGTTGTAAATTGTGCTTTCATCTGTCGGAGGACTCAAAATCTTGGATATTATAAATATTTCCTTGACCAGTAAGGGATTATGTTATTTAACTTAGGTATGTTATTGAAATTTTTACTTTCCATTTCAAAAGAGACCTAGGAATTGATTCTAACACTTCTTGGAATCAGTATTTAAGATTAAAAGGGAGGCCTCCAAACTTTAGGAGTGGTTTCTTGCTGAGGATTAGAAGCAGAGATAGGTATCTCTCAACTGACTCTGCTGCTTGGATTTAGGTAACTAATTAAGAGAAGGGTGGGTCTTGGACATCCCTCTTACTGGTGTCCCATTGGCTAGTTTTAGTAACTTCCAAGGTATGTGCCCTAACCTCTAGACAACAGAATCAATCCAACACACACTTTTGCTTGCTTTGGTCCAATGACTCTTTTTTTAATCCCTCATGGAACTGCTTCAAGAGAAGAGATGGAGGGAGCACCATCTCAGCAAATCCATTTGTTAGAGCACATTCCTGAAAGGTGGGATTTGAACAGAGGTTCCCCTTCTCTCCATTTGGCAGAATGGGGGGGGGGAACTGAACCCGGGTCTTCCCATCCCAGGTGAGTATTCTAATCACTGGCCTAAAGTTACAAGGTGAACAACTCCTTGTCATGGGATGCACATCTGTGCACCCTGGGTTACGATCTCTATGTTTTTTCTGTTTACTTATGAACCGTGATTGTATGGTTTTATGCCAGTTACACCATGCAAGGTTTCTTTATGGATGCTCACGGGCTATTCTACATGATTGCTATGGTATCATGTTTCCTGCAGCATCATATATGTGTACAGGTATGTGGCATGTTCTGCATGACATGGGGGGTGGGAGACAGACAGAACTCTCTCTGCAACATGTAAATAGCCACAGCTGTGAGCAAGCAAGTTTCTGTGGGAGGTGAGATTTGGGTGAACTCCACCTGAACTCTGGGATTCTTGGGTTTCAGGGGGACTGGTCTGTTTAAATTCATTGTTTTCTCATATCAGATTTATCATGTTAGTAGTTAATAAAGTTCATTGTGTTTGTTCTTAGGTACTATCTTAATGTGGGGAGTGTAACTGAACAATCTTTGCTGCAAGTCCCTTATAGACTGAATCCTGGGTCTCCAGGTGCTTCTCTATAGGAGTTGGGGTTTAATATTGGGGGGGGGGGCACTGGAGAAAGGCAATTAAATGACTTCTACACACCCGAAGGTTTCACTAGCACAACATCAGTCTCTGAGATGGACTTAGTGTATTTGCATTTCCCACTGGCTAGCTGAGCTTAGCTGTCAGGTAGAATGCTGCCTTGCATGCTGGCATTTGTGAACTGCATTCTTACAAACCTGTCTGTTTGCATTTATAGAATATAGGTTTAGGGATCCTAGGTACCTAACTTGACTTTGTGTATCACAGTGTGGTTTCTGTGATTTTTTTTTTTTTCCCCCCAGATTCCTAAAAGTTAGGTGTGATTAGCCTTGCAACACCTAACTACTTAAGTCACTTTTGAAAGTGACTTAGGCTGCACAGTCACTTGTGCCTGATCTTGTACTCATTTAAGTCAATGAAAAATGGTGCAGGATCAGGCCCTTGGATGTTTTTAAAAATGCTTCTCTTGGTCTGTTTTATTTTTCATGGTCTAGTCATGGCCAGATTAAGGGGCCCTACTACTGTGGGCTCCCCAACCTGGGGCTGAGACCCCCCCAGCACTTGGCGGTGGGGGAGGCCAGAGCACTGGGTCCAGAGGCTGCAGTGCTTCTGCCCCACCTCTGGACTGAGTGCTCAGTCCCTGGGGGCAGTGCTTGCTGGCACATGGTGTGGCTCTCCAGGGCTCTGAATGTTGCCTGCTCCATCAGTACGTATTGTCGGGCCCTGGTGGGGACGGCGACAGTGTTCTAGTTCTTGGAGGGCTGTGATGGAGGTTACACTATATGCCAGACAGCTCTGTTCCCTGAGTGTAGCTGGCACAGTGGCCTGCCCTGCCCCGCCCCTGGGCGAGACTGTAACTATGGTGGGGCAAAATGGGCAAGGCCCTGGTTGAATGGTTTTACAAGGTGCCAAAACCATGCTCACACAGAGAGGTCCTGGCAGCAAAGAAATTGAGAGTACTGTGTTCTGTTCCTCTGCAGACAGGAGCTTGTGCTAGCCTGACAGGTAGGTATTCCCCTGCCAGGAACTTATCTTCTTCTTCGAGCGCTGCTTGGATACATTCAGTATCAGGTGTCTACGTGCCACAGTGCAAGATTGGCTGGAACTTCTTTTAACCTTAGCCTGTCAAGACAGGGCTGGCGGCCACCGCCCCCTAGTCATATATATGGCTACAGCCCTGCTCCTCCCCAGTTCCTTTTCTTCCTCCCTCAGTGACAGTTATGGAACATCCTGTTCTTGCTTTATGCAAGTGCCTGTCTGTCTGCTTGGTTTTTACGAGCTGTTTTTATTTGAAGAATCTGTTCACGGACTTTGCAGTGCTCCTACCAAGTCCTTCCTGCCGAAACCCAATCCGCTCCCAACTGCTGCCTACCAACTTGGGGCTGAACCCCTCTGTGAGTTGTGGCAAGGCCTTCCCGAGGGACAGCCCCCATGGGAAGTGTTTTTAAATGTCTGGGTGAGCTTCACCGGCTGGATTCTGCTCCATTTGCAGATCTTTTAAATGAAGGACTCAGGAAGTCAGGGAGATGGACCCTGCAGCTGATGCCAGGTATGTCCGCCGCGTTCAAGGATTCACGGCTTCTAGTCCGCATCATGTGCTCGGTCGGCACCGGAGCTCTCTCGTTGCCGGTCTCCTGATATGAATAAAAATTGCGATCGGCCTCCAACTCAGCACCGCATGCTCGGTCAGCACCCAAGCCCTCTTGTCACCACTCCCTGGCTGTCAATAAAAGCCGTGATGGGCCCCTAACTTGGCAGCGTGAGCTTGGTTGGCACCACAGTCCTCTCAGCACTGCTGTCCATCTACAAATAAAGCTGGGATCAGCCCCTACCTTGGTACTATGTGCAGGATTGGCACCGGAGCCTTTCATTACCACTTTCCAGCTGTGAATAAAGCCGCCATCAGCCTCTAACGCAGCTCCGCAAGCTAGATTGGCACCGGAGCCTTCTTGGCTCTGCTCTCTGGCTGTGAACAAAGAACCGTGATAAACCATATTCAGCACTGTCTTGCACCGTGTGAGCTTATAGCTGGCACCTCCTCTCTGAAGAAAGAGCCAGAGCATCCGAGCTCCGTGGTTTGGCAACAGCTCCACATGCCAGTCAGCACCAAGGCCCTCTCAGTGCCGCTATCCAGCAGAGCTTAGGTAGGCACACTCAGAGTCAACTCTGGCACCAAAGTGCTGGCACTATTTCTGGCCCTCCCCTCGGGGGTGAGTGCTTAAAGCCACTGTGAAGCTGTAGGCTCCAACCCTTATGACACTAACACCCTTGCTCAGTACCACAAACAGATCTGGGAGTGCATTTGTTGGGTCCAGCCTCTTACTGAAGAGTCCCCAGTACTGGGTTCTTCCTGGTACTGCACCTGAAGCTGACTACCTCCTACGGAGGCCTTGGGAAGGGACCCCAACTTGGTGCAATGGCCCCGTGTGAGGGCACAGTGGTACCATGGTTGTCCCTTCTCCCAACTACAGCTGTCAATGAAGGGCGGGGTCTTACAGAGAAGACCCTACCACATTTTGACCCCCTTCACCAGGTCACTGCTTAGCTGGGTCTGGGTCTCACCCCCGAAGGAGACCAGAAACCCTTATTCGATCTGGGCTTCGCACCTTCTCCAGTCGCCATTACGACCCCCCGACCTTTGTAGTCATGCCTTCCACATTGCTGGGACACACTAGCCCGAGCCGCTCTGATTCACTCCTGGTCCCCTAGCAGTCCCAGAGGGTTTGACCTCATGGGTAGAAAGGGGCTATTCAGCTTCAGCTTTCAGTTGACGATTTCTAGCTGTCAGGTCTTGGTTAAAAGATTTTTTCCTAGACCTGTGGGATGCTATGTAGTGTTTAGCAGCTCCCTCCCACAAGAACACTTAGAGGATTTGGATGCCTTCGTCAAAAAAGGTGCCTTGGCCTCACGTGATGCCCTTACAGTGGTGTAGGATGCCTCAAGCATGGCAGGCCGTGATGTTGCTACAGCCGTGGTTATGCGCAGAGCAACCTGGCTTTGGGATTCTGGCCTCTCCCAGCGCTTACAGCAGTCTACGTTGGACCCCCTTTTAAAGGGACAGTCTTTCCCCTGCCCACTGATTCCCAGATCTGTGGCAACTGTGGCCATAGGTCAGCCCTCAGAGACCTGGGTATGCTTACTTCCCAGGTGCCTCAGCGTTCTCCCAGTCTACCATGATCACTCGAACGCTTGGGGGTGGGGTTCTTGTTGTATTCCTTCCCCCCCTACACACAAGCAAAATGACTTTTTAGGAGCCTTTGGACCATGGGATGATGGTCCCCTTTTTTATCGTTATAGGTGATCAACCCCAACAGGGTCACCTCTCTCTCCATCAAAGCTTTGAACTTCAGGGCAGTACCCTAAATGCTTTGTTATATGCCCCCTTGCAATCAGCCTCGGGATACCTCTTCCCCTCTCTGGTAACAATGCATCTCCCTCTTCTTTTATCATACTCTTCAGGTCAAGTAAGGGCCTGGCAACAGAGACCTTTTTCCTTACATGCACTTGATTCCAGTCGCATACGCCCTTGGGGTCTTGGTGGAAATCTGGGGATCATAGAGGTATGAGAAGGGGTCACATAATGCCCCCCCCAAAACCTGTAACCCTCTGAGACAAGGAAAGGATACCTACACCTCTGCCAACTTTTCCCAGTCAGGCACACTGACACGGGTACGCGCCTGTGTTGCTATCCTGAGTGCACTCCTTCTCTGTGTTGGCCTGAAACAGACCTTGGGGAAACTACTGCAGGATGGTGTACAGGTAAGAGGGCAGGTTTGTACCCCTTTTCCTCTACCTTCCCCTGCCTTGCCTCCCCAGGCAGTGCCCCCCTTAATATCGGAGCCATGCTCTTCAGACTCGTGTTAGGGCTTTCTCCTGGGGAATCCTCGAGCCTCACTGTAGGGGTTTGCCTTTTCAGCTCCTACCCCTTCTCTCCAAGGACTGTCACCGCATCACATTGCTCCTTCAGTCCATGGGCAAACCTCAAATTTAGCCCTCAACTGGAACCTCCTCTGCTCTGGTGCCTCCCTCTAGCCCGGCAAGGGTTGCTTTCCCCTAAAAACCCAGACAACTGTCTAGGAGCTGCCTTGATCTTTCTAGAGTATTCCCCTTCTCCCTAGAATTGCAATGAAGGGAGATGGTAGGGGATAGAGCGCTTAACCACCGTCAGTATTCATACACCTGAGTGAGCCCATTTGAGGACCGGTAGTCCTTAGCTCAGGGTAGTTCCCCTGTAGAACTCTTGTTCCTGAACCCTTAACAGGCTGGAGAGCCTAATGCCTTATGGGTGACGATTTCATAACATCTCCTCCTGCCCCCTGTGTTCCTTACAGGACACAGTGGCTTCCCCTTTTCCCTAAGTAGGGGTTGCCATACGCTCACCTTCCATCTACTAGGGGTCTCTCTCTCTCTCTCCCTTTCTCCCCCCTTCTCCCACCCGGGACCTGCCAAAGCCTTATTCCTTCGAAAATGTGGGGAGGTTCACCATTAACACCCCTGCCCTCTCGGAGCAGACATTGTAGACCACTTGCATCTTGGCTAAGTCGTCATCTTCTCTCCTCATCAGGAACTATGCAAGATCCCTCGTAGTTGGCCCGTTGTAGCTGGGACCCAACGCACACACCCACCACTAGAGATGAGTCAACCAGCTGTGTTATGAAGGTTGACTGCCTCTCCATAGAAGAGAGGATGAGAATTTCTTGCGAGAGGAGAAGTGAGAATGTCTTGCGAGCCACGTGTCCCTCCCAAAAACTCCAACTCTGGAGCTTGCGGGCATGACCCTCGGGGGGACCTGACTCATCTATAGAGATGATCAAATACCCCTTCCCTCAATTCAGCATATCTTTCCTGTGCGAATCTGTGTATCGGGAGAGTAAAGTATGGGGACAAGGGAAAGAAATGCATACCTAGTCTTGAAGTTGCATAAAGCCATTCCAAAACCCCACGATGGGTTCTCACTGCCCCTGTCTCAGGTCATTCCCCCGACCCTTTGGTTGGGATGACCTGACATGGGAATCCAACCACCTTTCCTCCAGTTCTCTGTTTGTCACTTACCGGTCATTCAACATTCATGACCTCAGCCATTTGGCTTCCCTCCTGATGCTAGGATGGGAGTACCTAAGGATCCTTCCTTCCTACTATAACCAGTGAAGGGTCCTTGTGGGGTACCCACTTCTGTCCTTATGATGACCTCTTTGATGGAGCATCTCTGATGCTCTTGGGCTCCAGAGATGGGTCTGCTGAGCATCTAGACCTTATCCTGGGGCCCTTTCTCCCCCCTCCAAGCCCTCCATTCCTATATGTCAATGGATGGAGGGGTGGGGGTCCCCAACTACTCCTTCCCTGTTATTCTTCTTCCTACATTATCTTCCATATGGAGGCGGCGCCCCTTATCAATCCTACCCTTGGCATCTCCTGCCAGTATGTCATTAGAGAAAGGCCTTTTGCCTACCCTGTTCACTCAAGGGGCGATGTGTTCCCTGCCCTGGTCATGGTTAGTAACCTAACCCGATAAACCTCCCTTTTGGGTTAAGGTGCCAAGGGCGGTAATTATCCCACCTTTGCTCATCACCTGTGGTCATAGGAGCCTGTTGCTCTGCATCATGACTGCCTTTCTCAGGAGTCAATTCTACTAGGGAAGGGCAACCCTCCTACAGTAGACAGTCTTGCTGATGACAAGGATGTTCCCCTTGCTATTGTGATATAGCAAGTCCCCTGGTGATATACTGGGGATTGCCCCTGTTGGAGTTCTAGTCTCCTGACAGAGTGGCAAATGGCCCTCCAGCACTCTCATATACGTCTTCTCTTAAAGGTCCTGCACTTGGTGGCGGTTTCACAGGTATGTGCCTGGCAGCCCACTACTTTTCACCCAATTTTGGGGTATTGTGCCATTTGTGGGTAGCTGTGCTGACGGCGGATAAGGTTCTAACTCCACCCACCTTCCTCAGTACGGTTAGCAGTCACCTGATACTGAATGTATCCGAGCAGCACTCGAAGAAGAATGGTGGGTGACTTACCAGTAACCGTCGTCCTTCAAGAAGGGCTGCTCAGATCATTCAGATCCCTCCCACCTTTCCCGCTACTTGGAGTCAGCGATTAGTAGGAACTGGGGAGGAGCAGGGCTGCGGCCATATATATGGCTTGGGGGTGGTGGCCGTCAGCCCTCTCCTGACAGGCTAAGGTTTAAAGAAGTTCTGGCCAATCATGTGCTGTGGCATGTAGACACCTGATACTGACTGAATCCCAGCAGCCCATCTTGAAGAAGGATGGTTAGTGGTAAGTAACCCACTGTTACTTAATGATTTGCACCTCTCAGCCACTAACAAGTCTTACAGCTCCTGGTATTGTGTGAGCCACCCAGGAGCCATGCAGATTGCTAAGTGTCAGAGTCTGCTCTCAGCTCAGCCCCACCCCCACCCCCCCAGGCTTGCTGAGACACAGAGTAGCTTCTCTCTCTGTTCCAGAGGAAGAGAGGAGAGCAATTTGAATTCCCCTCCAGGCAGGCAGCCTGTGCACATTGCATGGCTGTGACTCAGTTTTGCTTCTCTGCCCACCAGCACAGGGGTAAGTGCAGGGCACCAGGACTCAGGCGAAGGAAAGGGAAGCTAGGGGGTGAGGCAGGTGGCAGGCCATCCAGGTGGCCCCAGGCCTGGTGTGGTGCCCCAGAGGACAAATCAGGGCCAAGGCAAGGAGGGAGGGGCTGGCAGAGAGACAGTTTGGGGCAAAGATCTGAGCAATACTGGGGAGTGAGTGAGTGAGAGACCCAGATGGGACAATAGCTGCCCAGCTGCAGTGGTGTGGGCCACAGAGTGGGGAAGTGGGTGGCTTTGGGGCAGTAGGGGGTGGGGGAACAGGTGGTATGAGGAAAATGGGGGATGGACAGTTTTGTGCTGGGCTGGGGGGGGTGGCTGAAGGGCATAGGTGGGGCAATAGATGTTCAGGGTGGTTTTGAGCCAGGTACGGCACTGAGTTGTGGGATGGTTTTGGGAGCAATAGCAGGGGTCTGTTTTGGGCCAGGTGGGGCAACAGCAGAGGGGGAAGAAGTAACTCCAGGCTCCCAGTAATAGCTGGGAGAAGAGGCTGGTAGTGGGTTTTTGAGTTGGAGGTGGGGGTCTGGAGCTGCTTTGGTTGTGCGAAGCTCGCTGAAAGAGGCTGGACTGCAGGTTTCTGGCTGTACCCTGGATGGGCTGGAAAAGTGAGAAGCAAGTGCCAGACTCCCTATCGTGGGTCTCTGGAGTGTTTGAAATAACTCAGGTTTCCAGCAGAACTTTCATATGAATAATATTAAAAAATTGTTTAAAAAATTACCTGTTTTTAAAAATAAATAATGTGCAATATAAGCCCTCCTGGAACATAATGCTATGGGTAAAGAGACAGGGCCAGGGGAAGATGCTATAGAGAGGGTGAGGGGAGGATGATGAATAGGGCAAGTGTGTTGGGGGGTGCAGGTGTAGGAGATGAATGATGGGTTGCTGGTGGTTGGAGAATTGAGTTATGGATGGACAAATGGGATGGAGCTGTGGCAGCTGGTACCTCGGGGAGACATGGAGGGATGGCATGGCTGGCTATAAAGTCATAGTCACTTATAAAGAGTCTTTCAAAAGGCATCAATTTCTTGAAGTAAAACTGATCTTCCTCTGTGGCTGGCCTATGGATTTGAGCAATGGGGACACATCCTGCCATTGCTAGCTAGTAGGGCAGATCCTTCTGTTCTTGCTACCAACAGGTGCTGGCACCTAATGCTCACAACCTGTTATAATCTGTTACCGTATTAGTCTAGTTCAGTAAAACAAACAAACAAGGACTCCTGTGGTACTTCAAGACTAACAAATTTATTTTTTGCATGAGCTTTTGTGGGAGAAAATCCCACTTTGTAGAATCCTTCCTTCTGAGCCACTACCCTGCTTCCTTAGACACCAGGACCCTTGTGTATGGGCATGCAGGTAGGAAGCTATGTTAACAAAACTTGGTGGTTTTATGCCAGGTCTTTTCTCTGCTATATTATGTTTCACATAAGAATAAAGAAGCGCTTTGTTAGATGAGTCTGCAGCTAATCTCCTGCAGTGGTGAGGCAGGATGCTTTAAAAGCTTTCTTGATAAGACTGTTTAATATACATGTTAGTGTAGCTGTCATATTTTAGGGGAATTGACTAGCTGCGGAAAGGGGTAATGAGTTACTGAACCTTTCACTTATGGCTAGTTCAAATCCAGCTCAGATTAATAATGATTGAAGATTATGAAAGTGCTGTGTGGTGGTGGTATGTGGAAAGAATTGTTAGTCTTAATCCATTTCCCGATGGACAGACTTTTACAGCACCAGGACATAAATTAAGAGCAGAGAGAGCACTGGATGAATGGACCGTGAAGACTGAACACCTAAAGTTTGAGATCGAAAGGGTAGCTGTGTTGGTCTGTTGCAGAGAAACAGAGTTCTGTGGCACTTTTAAAGACTAACAGATTTGTTTATTGCATGAGCTTTTTGGGAGAAAATCCCACTTTGTCAGACATGCTGAAAATGAAGTGTCTGATGAAATGGAATTTTCTCCCCAAAAAGCTCATGCAATAAGTAAATCTTTGAAAGTGCCACAGGACTCTGTTTCTCTAAAGTCTAAGAGTTTGCATATCTGTGTTTTACTGCAAGCAATAAATACAGTTTTGTGTTTTTGTTTGTCTCAATTGTTTCTGCTTATGCATTGTGTTCAATTACATATCATTGTGCTGCAGTGTTCAATTCTATATCATATTTTATTTAATTATCACATTGTTAATCACAATACTTATTGTTTTATGCAGTGTTTGCTAGTTTGTGACAATAATATAGGCATAAATGCAATAGAAAATTATAAATATTTTTGTGGAGCAATAAGAGATGCATATGGTACTGAGAAGCCAGTAGGCAAATGCTTACCTGCCCTGAGGCCTGCACATGCATATAGGGGGCCTGGACAATACAGGAAGGTGGTCCAGAGATTAGGTGGGTTCAGTGGCCAGTCAAATTATACTTTAACCACAGAGTATGCTCCATTTCTTTGCTGCCATCCCAGGATGGGCCCACTGGTGGCAGGGGAGAGGCCCAGTAGTTAGGGAGGGGCACTGGTGGAGAGGCCCTCTAGTGGCAGCGGGACAGATCGGGCTCTGTGCTGACGGTCGGTGGTGACTGGGTATGGATTCCAGCTCCGCACCAGTATCCAGCAGCAGTGCAATATTGAATCAGGTCCTGGGCTGAATTGGGCCCGGGGTTGGGGGGGGGCACCTTTAGGGCTGCTTGCCCCTGGTGACAAAAAATCTAGTTATGGCCCTGCCCTTGGGGCAGGGAGGGAACACCACGGAGGATGGCCTCTGGCCCCAGGCCTCTACTTCCCCCTATGCCAGCAGGGCCCGTCTCAGCGCCTTGGGTGATGAGGGTGAAACAATTCAGGGGTCTTCAGGGTAGGATTACCACACGTCAGGCAAAAGGAGAGTATGCCCTCCTTTTTACCTTCATGTCTTCTGTCTGGCAGGCATTTTAAAATACATGATTTTGTCTGGCTTTTTACTTATAGGGGTTGAAGTATGCTGGAATGCCATGGAATACCTTATTTTTTGGGGAAAGCATTCCAGGGCCCCCTAAAAACAGAAGACTATTACATTAATACTACATTTTCTCCATGTGTCCTCCAGTGTCCTCCTTTTCGTACTTCCCTGTCCTCCTTTCCAGGTTTTCGTATCTGGTAGCCCTACTTCATGGCAGCAGTCTAGGCCCCCCTTTAGGGTGGGGTCTGGGGCTACAGCCCCATATAGCCCCTGTATTGATCCAGTTTTGGGTTCAGTGACCTTCAAACATTCTGCGTGTGATCAAACCACATATGCATGAGATGTCAAACTAACTGTACCTGATTAGGTCTCAGTTTGCAGAAACTGAACTTTGAGAAGTACAGAAGCTAATATTTTGACCATTCATAACTAAGGGGCCAATTCTCTGGATGCATGTTTGTAGGATCAGGACAAAGATTTGATTGAATACTGTAGATGCCTTTGCTAGAAGCAGTGATTTGCTACAGCAGCTGGTGCACTTCTCATTTATTTCTTTCATGCCACACAAGTATTAGCCCATTTTCTTTACGGAAACTGTTATTTTTTAGACTAATTAACAGCATGACAAAATTCATTCTGAACTGCTCTTTACTTTCATTGCAGTTGGGCTGTTAAAATCATTAGGAACATGTCATCCGTTGTTACAAGGGAGGCATTTAGTCATTTCTTATTGATGTTTTGTAGCACATACCGCTCATAAATTTTAGTTGCGTGGCTGCTAAGAAGGAAACTTTGAGAGGAAGCTGATTGCACATTAATTTTATTAATCTGAGCTTCAATGCCTTTTACAATGTCAGCAAACAACATACAGTTTGCTGCAGTAAAAGCACTGGATTTGATTCTTTGATTAGTTGAAATTAGCACCTCCTCAACTGAAGTGATGGGCATTACTCCAATATAAATGTAGTGTGAAATCAGAATCATGTCCATTCTGTAAGGGTGTTAGCAAAGCCTTCAAATTTAATTTGTAATCATATATGTTCAAATCCTGATCTCAGTTACATGGTGTAATTTCCATGGCTTTCACCGATGTAACTGAAGGTAGAATGGTTCCCATAGATAATACTGCATTGTGTGATAGAAGCATCTTCATAACTGACATTGTGTTGCAACTTGCTCTCTATATATGACTAAAATCCTTCTATTTCTTACTCTAATGATTACATTTAATCTCCTAACTTGACACAATAATTTTTCAGAGGCTATTTGCATTTTGTATTCAATGTAATGTTTTGGATTTTTGGCAGGGGAAATATTTAAGATATGCTCCCTTTAGAAATTTTCCCCTTTCCTCACAATTTTTTAGACTTCTCTACTCACAAACTCCATCACCATCCTGCACTGATAATTATGTACTAAGCAGCTAAACTGAGGTTGCAAAGTCAAATGCTCAAAAATTAGGAAATGTTAGATTTATTGTTGTCTGAATATCTTTAATTCTGTCCTATTTTGCATTCAACTTGTGCAATTAAAGAGACAGGTCCTGTGGATGAATAGTATATGATCATGTAATTAAGGACATATACATATGCATTTTCAGATTGGGAGCTGAATTAAGGTTTTGCATGGGCAATTGTATATCCGGCATTTCCTAAAGTTAGAATGTTTGACTTTGCAACCTTAATAACATTCTTCTATTGTAGTGTGTGTGTGTGTGTGTGTGTGTGTGTGTGTGTGTGTGTGTGTG
>ML682066.1:722335-790205 GCA_007922195.1 Podocnemis expansa
GTGTGTGTGTGTGTGTGTGTGTGTGTGTGTGTGTGTGTGTGTGTGAAAAAGCTTTAAAAAATTATACTTTATACACTTATTTATTTTACAACTGTACAATACCTTATCATGCATCAACAGTATGATTTGAACCCTGACACTTCAGCACTGATTTCTGCCATTTGAACTACAGGAGTGCCTACATTACCTGTCGGCAGTGAGAGAAGATTAAAAAGGTAGGTTTAAAGGCCTCTTGTGTCACGGAGTGGATCCAAGGGGCTGGGCAGAACACCATGGCTCAGCCAGGCATGCTGGAATTATTTTTATAGTGGTGGTGTTGACAGCCACTGAACCAAACTGTAAACTGTATATAATGGAAGCCACTTCAATACAGGGAGTGTGGCAAAACCCCAGCACGCCTAGTTCCAGCACCTATATGCCCAGCTCTTTCCTCATTCCTCTCCAGGAGTGGTTGTGTGAGAGGGTTCCTGCTTCATGTGGTACCCCAAATTTGAATATAAGCTACTGGGGCCATATGCCAAATATGGGAAGGACTGTAGTCTGCCAGGAAAGTCCTGACATGGCCTGGCTCTTCCTTCTGGCTCCTGCTGCAGTTGCTGTTACAGCTCTCAAGAATTCCCACCGCATTGTCATTTGCTACTTTGGTGCTCATATGAGGGTGACCTTAAAATGGTCACTTTCAGTTATGATGTTTTGGCATATCATCACATTTTTCTCCCTTCACAGATAGAAAAGGAAATGGTGATTTCCTCTCCCTATCTCATCTGCACATATTTCAGCTGAACCTGAATGGAACTTCATGAGAGGAGTAAAAAGCATGGCTCTAGCCCAGATTTTTTCCCTGATAAATTTCAAAGGTCTACATCAAACAATGGAGATATTAGCATTTCATAAAATGGGAGTTACGGTAATCTCTTATAATGAAAAGCAGTGTTGATAGTTCTAGCACTTTTATCAGAAGTCTTTTGTTTTGTTGTTGTTTTTTTGTTAAAAGCCCACCTCCTGCAATCTAGTGATTGTGTCAGAGTCTTAGCTTTCATTTTTAAAGTGTGAGTTTCTAGCTTTTATGGATATGGAGGAAAACTTAAAAAATCCAGCCTAAGTGTACCCTAATAACTCAGAAACCAAAATGGCAAATAAATTTGAGGTTCTGTTTATTATTTTTAAGCCCATTTCATGATTTTGGAGGCCTGATTTATGGGATTTTTTTAACACTTGAGGCTGGCAGTGTTGGGAAAGAGTAAAACAACCTAGATATAGTGATCATTGGCTACGCTATTGGTTTAGGTCGACTTAAAGCCCTTTAAGTCAACCTAAGTTAAGCCCCATCTGTGTTTAGAAATTATTAAGTTGACTTAAGCAATTGCTTAAGTCAACTTAATAACTCCTGCCCTGTAAGTTGACTTAAGCATTTAAGTTGACTTTACAGGGCAGGGCTTGCCCCCTTCCCCACCCCTGGGAGCATGGGGGCCCAATCCTTTTCCTGCCTTCTGCCAAGGAGCTGAGGGCTGGATCTGGCTCCTAGCCCCCCTCTGCCAGCGAAGGGGGCTGGCAGCTGGTTTCTGCAGCCTGCAGAGAGGGACTGAGAGCCTGATGGTACAGAGTCGGTGAAATTGACCAGGTTCGGAGCTGCTTGCTCTGTGGCCAATCTGTTGGAGCTAGATGGGCTTGGAGCCAGCTTCTAGCCCCAACAGGCTGCAAAGAGCGGCTGAGAGCCACATCAGGCTCTTATCCTCTCTTTGCCACCTGCAGGGCTGGCAGCTCTCTCCTGACCCGGAGCACGGGGAGCTGGCATCACCCCAGCCGCTTGCAAGGGGCCATGGGAGATGCTGGTTCCCCACTTCCCTGGCTGCTTGCAAGCAGCCAGGGGTGATGCTGGCTTCCCATGACCCTGACCACTTGCAAGCAGCCAGGGGAGATGCTGGCTCCCCATGCCCAGGGCTGAAGAGAGGGGCTTGGAGCCAGGCGTGAAATTGACCAGGCTGCCAAGCCTCCTGCCTGTGATGACAGGTGACGTGGCTGCTAATTCAGTCTGGAGTCACTTGTGACCATTGGCAGGAGTGGGCTTCAAACCCCCACCGCTGGTGGTAAGGAGGTGGGAGCAAGATCAGCCTCCTAGCCCCTCTTTGCCTGCCTTGCTGCTGGCGGAGAGTTGCTGAGAGCCAAACCCGCTCCTGACTCCTTGCCAGAGGGCAGGAGCCAGATCGAGCCCAGCCCTATCGGCCCCTGAAACCGATTGGGCTCAGTGTACCCAGTCAGGGCCAGGGGAGGAGGTGTACCCTGGGTATGTCTGTTCCCCATCCATGGCAGACATACTCTACAGTCGACTTAAAGTCAGCCTTGTTAAGTTGACTTGCAGGGCCCTCCCCAGTGTAAAGATAGCCATTATTAGTTACCCCTCTAATATCATATGCAAATATAAAGTACTTTTGATGTGATAATATTAAAGATTAGGAAAATATCAAATATTAGGGAAAGGGTTATTTCCCTAGATCAGGAGATGCGCAAGATTAGTCTACCAAGTAGTTGAAGTTCATTGGCCACTTTAGTTTACTAGTGTTGTCAGCTTGCTTCCATGGCTCACAAGTTCCCCTCCTCACCAAGTGTGTGGGACACAAGGAGAGGCAGCAAAGCAAATGAAGGGTGTGTGCTTTGGGCAAGAAGTCAAAGGCTACTGAATGGGGAGGTGAAGGAGCAGAAGAGTGAAAGGGAATTCAAGAAACATGAATGAGCTAGTGGGGAGGTATGTAGAGACAAAGGGCAGGTCTGTGAAGACCTGCGTAGCCAATCAGGAAGTTTGATCCTGGAACACCACCTTGGCGACTGGGTGAAGCTGAGCTGAAAGGAGGACCCCTCCTTTTGGCTCAGAACAGTGGACAAACTGGGAGTTACATGTTCAAGCTGAGGTATGCTAGTTATTTTAAGTAACTTGTGTATCTCAGTTCGAATGCCACTGAAAAGGGCGGGCAATGTAGACCTGCACTAGGAGGAAAAGGATTATCTGTAGTGAAGAGAGGTTCCAGCAGGCGAAAAAGCTCTGTGATTGTGCTGGAGGCTTCTGGGGTAGTGTGAGGAAGTGCTCTGTCAGGTGTTGGCAAGACTCCCTTGGTGTTGCTGCCTCAGCATCCTGGTACTCTAGACCTGAACGTAGCCAGGGAGATCCCCTTAGTGCTGCTCTGTGGGGCCTTGGGGAGATGAAGTAATACCACCATGTGAGCCCTGAATGACATAATGAAACTTGTTTCATTATTTCCCCAGCTCTCTTCAAGAATGCATGAAATTGGGAGTCTTTGTAGAAGCCATGCTGTGTTGGGTAAGTGGAGTCCCCACATATTGACTGATAGGCAGTATCTCTGCTCTGGCAGAACAACTGTCCAGAAGGTATAATTATATTTAACCACTGGATTAAATATCAGAACCTGAATTGGAAAAGTAATTGGTAGTTGTATACAAAACTATTAATTTGAGCTGGTTGCGTATTTTCTGATGAGATATTTTTTCTGTCAGAATATGTCAATTTGTTGCAATAAAACTGTTCTGTGGGAACATGTCGCTTGACAAAACTTCCAAGAAAAAGTTGGCAGGTTTCCCCTGCTTCCCCCACTCCTTGGAAGACCACTTGGCAGGCTTCTGGGAGCATGGGCTTCCTGAGGATTCCAGGTTTTTTGCTTCTCAGCACTTCATAAAGTGGTATGCTAAGGAGGCTGGGAGCCATGGGGCTCAAAAAATTTCAAAAACGTTCATCTCAATTCTTCCCAAATGGAGATTTTTGAAAATGTTCCTTTCAAGGAAAAAATTTGCATATCCAAATTTTCATGTTTCGATTTGGAGTTAATTTTTCTGGAAATGCAAAATTTTCTGTGCAAGGCACATTCCAGATCTCTCACAGCTCAACAATAAATGGTTATGCTCATTAAGAAAATTGGAGACTTTAAAAAAAGAAAAAAACCCTGTACGCGAACAGTTCATGATGTCTGCCTGAGGGACCTCCTTGAAAGGACCAGGCAAAACACCAAGTAGAACATCCAGGAACTGTGCTGACCTTGAAGGAAGGAAATAGCTCTGAGAAAACTTAAAC
Source organism: Podocnemis expansa (assembly GCA_007922195.1). Lineage (NCBI taxonomy): Eukaryota > Metazoa > Chordata > Testudines > Podocnemididae > Podocnemis > Podocnemis expansa. The sequence goes on from ML682066.1 coordinate 726,414, forward strand.
TTTATCTGATGCTAAATGATTAAGTACCATTGATTAAACACAGCTATATTTTTAAGTAAGAAATAGTCCTTTGAAAATCAGTTAGAGTGTTCATGTACTCGAAACTGTGCATGTACTTAAGTACCTTACAGAATTATGGCTCAGATAAAAGCATTAGAGAGAGGAATTCTGAAGACTCAGGTGAAGGCTCAGAGACAGATCCTCAACGAATGCAAGGCAGTAATGTTTTATTGACTTCCATAAAGACATTTTAAAGGGGAAGGTGGACCAGATCAGATAATAAACGCAGCTGTACCTTTTTTCAGTAACTCAGCTGTTCCAGTCACTGAAAAGTAATACTGTAAGCTTTGTGATTCTGGCAGAATTTTCTTCTAAGGCAAATTCATGTTCTATCAATATGTTTTGGGAATCCATAAAACAGCCAGCGTTTAACAGTTTGCACTGTGTAAGTTCTTAATGCTCTTGCAATCATCTAAAAATATGTGCAATTCAGTGAAGTCTATGGGACTACTCAGGTGAGAAAAGTGATTATAGTTTGGTCCTTAATCAGAGAATATGTTAAAATAAGCCTAGAGATTATAATATTAACCCTTTGCATGTGAAGGTAGCATCATGTGGAATGTTAAAAGGTATAAATATAGTAATTAATAACACATTTTAAATTACATGTTATTGATTCATTCCACAGTACCTGTTTCTCAACGCATATTGCTCAGTCTCTCTCTAGTAGTTATGTATTTGCTGCATTATATAATATTATTATTGTAGTATTATATTTTCTTCTTATTATATTTTATTTCTGGATATACTACTTTCTGTGGTAACATTTTTAGATCATAGAATTTGTCATACTAGATAAAAGTAATCAACAGTCAACTCTGGCATCTCGACTCAGGACTCAAAAAGTCTGGATGCTTCAGAAGAAAGTGAACTGCATATGGCTGATTGCCCAGAGCTGTTAAAAGGGGAAATGGCATTTCTTCTGTTTGTAGGCAGAGACTGGTTCAATCAAAATAAATATTGGTGTACTGATAAACTTGTATTTTTGTGGTACTACAGAATGTCTAATGTCAATACGTTTTATTGCAAGGATAACTATATAGAGTATATTCCATTTTCCATACTAAATATTACTGTAATTTACTGCTAAGAAAGAGATTCAATGCAATACATTTCTGTCACTTGAAATAATGGCCGAGTAGAATAGTTAGTGTTTATGAGGTCACCATATTTAGAAGGCTCTTTTAAATACTCTATGGAGTTAAATTACTATCTGCTGACATAAATTTCCTTCTCTGTATGTGTTTGTTCACTTCCAGCTTCTACCTTGCAGCTTTATAAACAAGTCATAGTTAGAGCTGAGTGTAATTTTTTTACCAAAATATTTTTTAAAGAAAATTTAAATTTGACAGAACTGAAACTTTTTGCAAATTTGTATCAGTTCTGCTAGAATTGTTTTTAGTTAAGGGAAGGAAATGTAAAGCTTTCTAAAAATTGAAAGTTTCATTTTGACATTTTAAAATGAAATTTTTAGATTTTTTATTGGAAATGACACTTTGGTTAGAATTCTTAAATATTTTTAGAAAAGCTCAGTTGAAATTAAATGTTTTGCTTTTGATTGAATGATTAGTTTAATATAGTTTTAACATTATTATGTACTATATATGCTTCTCATTTCTGAAAACTGTTCATGAAATACCTCTCAGCACAATTTAGTTTTGTGACTATGTATTCTTGATAGCTTATAAATTCATTTTTCCCTCTGGGTTTATTCCAGTTTACAGGTGTAACAAATGTAGAGTTGATTGTAGATAGTTTGTTAGGGCTCCTAGCATGGTCATAGAGTACTATGTACTTCTGACTCAGTATGTGACCACAGTCAAATCACTTATGCTTTCTATGCCTTAGTTTTCCAATCTGTGAAATGGGGATAAATTTCCTTTTTAAAGCTAGAAGTATACACAGATGGGGAAGATATATAACTGCAAAACTAGGGCTATGCCAGTTTACTTCAGCAATGATTCTGGCCTTACGTATATCAACTTCTTATCCAAGAAGCTATGTTGAAACTGAAGAACAGCTGAATTATTTTTCACCTTCAGAAAGATGGGAAGGGAATTGGTTATCTAAAGCTACTCAGTGGCCCATGCAAATTCTTAAATGAGCTGGTACTCTCTAAAGCTGTAAAAGTATAAAATAAAATTTAAAAAAGGATATTTGGGAATGAGATTTGAGAACATATCTCTCTCACGTCACACATCCCCACTTTCAGTTTTAATGAGCCCGCTCCTGCAATGGAAACATTTCAGTTGAAGTCAGGGGGAATTTTGCTGGATGATTGAGAATTGTTTCCTATTTTCCAGGGATTTGATGAAATGGTTTCACGTGCAGTGTCTTGGTACCACGATTTTATTTTAAAAAAATTTACTTTAGATTTTATTAGTTTATATCATGTTGCACTCACTCTTGGGATCTTAATGGAATGTATTTTCTTGAGATTCATGCTTTCTATATATTCATATTTCTCACTGGTAGTAAAGGAAGCTGTATGCCTGTATCCAAGTTAAAAAAGATCATACAGATAGGATGTTTGCATATTTTCTTCTTACAAATGCATTAGTAATGCTGAGTGCACTTAGCTCACAGCAAGGAAGTAAAAAGGCTTTGTTGTTGCATGTTTATAGGAAAACACAAGTTCTCTGCTCACCTGCATCCTGTGGTTGATCTGATGTCAGGAGGGATGCATGGAGCATAACCATTAGTCAGTGTCTATACTAAAAACACAGCTATCTCAAAGTATGTGGTTATGATACAGTTGTCCCATGACCTGGTTAAAATTTATAGTGTAGAATGGACTTTTACAGATTTCCATAATCAGGCTAAAGCCTAAAGTCTTTGAAAAGAGAACAGAACCTGCATGTAACCTTGATTAGGGGACAATGCTATTTTAACCAGGTTGCCTGACATGCATGTGTCTGCAGTGTAGCCAGAGCCTTAGATGGAAGGATTTGCTGTACTTGGTTGATAACTCATTGATGCTGTAGTAGTTTAGACTATCTGAAAATGTCAGACTCATGCTGTCAGAAATGTTTATGATCTTCCCCACTCCCTGGCTTCATTGACAACCATTTGCATCCTTGCTCAAACATTGACATGACATTGTTATTGGATAATTTTAATTTTGCCTATTACTGACAGTTTCATTTACTGACTTGCATAAAACATGAAATGCCTATGCTTGGAGACACCTTGCTTGACACTGTTAATCAGGAGGATGAAAGATGACATAGCTCTCAGCATTTTGCAGCTACAACACTGAACTGGATTAGAGTAACAGGTAAAGGATGAAATGGCCAGTTCTTTTAAATGAGGAAGACCGCAGTGCTTTTCATGATTTTTTATATCTTTTTACCACATAAATCATTGCGACCCTATGTGAACCATTTTCTCTTGTATAAGGGATTTCACATAAGACTTTCAAATCAATGACTCTTGAAGTGAAATTTATTTAATGAGGGTTATCATATGGGTACTGGCAATTTGATGTTTTGGAACAACACTTAAAAGTAATATAAAATAGACTGTTTTGGTTAATGAAAATGTGATGATTAGCTTGGATTGTTTTTAGGAGCAGTAAAATTGACTGAAAATGTTTTATAAAAGCTAATTATTAAACTAACTCCAATTTTGACTTTGTAGACAGAAGCTTGGTGATTCCATAATTCTGTCAGCTGAAATAATCTCAAATCTCTGTGTTAGTGGTTTGAATGCCTTACAAGCTTTCATAGCCATGTGAAGAATGAAATATATCCTGCTCTCACAAAAAGCCTGAATAATCATGAGTAGGGAAGAAAACTTAAGGGAAATCACTGTTGGGAATGTGATCTGTCTTTCCCAGCAACTCATAGATGGTCTCCAGGCCATCTATGGGCTGTGCACATGCAAATCCAGTAGTCTTTCTCAGTCTTGTCCTGCAGTGAAGCCTGCTTAGTCAGTGAAGAGCATGTGAACAGAATGTTGTGAGTTAGTGAGCACTTTCTCTATCCATGACCACTCTGCTTACACACCCTCCCATGCCCACAAAACCCTGGAGGAGAACCATGCAAGCATGGCCTTTCAACACGTGTAAATTACACCTTGAGCCTGTTAAGGTTAAATTACATTACAAGTAATTATTAGCAATGGTTCCCTGGTGGGAAATTTTAAGAAATATTCAGTCTAATATGAGCTGTTAGAACAAATATGTATATTGTTATTTGACTAGCAATAATAATTTCAATAGTGTGTATGTAATATCAGTCTTCATCTATTGATCTACTTGCATGGAGAAAGAGATGCAAACTGATGTTTAGACTTGAATATTCTCTTTAGGATATTATCCTAAATAATTCAATTCTTGCATGACTGTGTTCGAAAAAACTGCTATGTTGTTCATCTATCTTTGTGTGTCTCAGTAATTTTAGACAGTTGCAGAAACTGGGCTAGGCACATCAATCATTGAATGATATTCTGTGGCCTGTGTTTTGCCAGAGATAAGATTATGTGGTCATAATGATCCCTCCTGGGTTTAAATCAATCAGGAAAATCTGTCTTTTTTTCAAAGGTCTGTGTGTGTGTGGATTGAGGGGAAGGGGCACTTGGAATTTTGGTGCTTATTCTTTTGGTGGAAAATCTTTGAGGAATGCCACATACCAAATCCCTCAATGTAAATGCAACCCACTAGTGAATGAGCATCATAAATCCCCATCTGTGCTAATCCACAGACAAGGTGCAGCAACTCATGCTTTTAACTCTAGAAGTCCTCAATGTGTCAGTCAAGAAGGCAGCTATTACATGGATACACCACTGTCTATCATAGACTGGTGTGTATCTTCAAGGTATGACTAGAAACCAGTGAAATGCTGTTTTAGACAAGCAAGAAACATCCTTTGGCTATTATTCCTATGACTAAAGTTAGTTTTGATGTATTGGTTTGCAGGCATAGCATACAAGAATGGCCAGCTAACTCCGACTGCTCTATAATCAGCAGGAGATCACTGATGACTGTTAAAAGCTTAGGCTCCTTTTTGAGAGAAAAAACAGAACAAAATGCTAAACCATTCCACCTGGATTGTCATCACAAATAATAATGCATTGTGTTCATAGGATAATTTTTAATATGGGGTTAATGTCTTCCCCCCGCATTGTGGGAAAGGGGGCAACAAACATACTTCTGTGAGGTACTTTCCATGAGACTTGGTAATTAAGGATTCAAGATACTGATATAAAAGAAAATCATTGTGAAGACTGATCATTTATTCTTATCCTTTGTTTCCTATCATTTAAAGTTTTACTAATTCATGAAAGATTTTCCCTGTTATCTCATGATTTCTCAGTTTTCTTAAGAGTTTTTGGTGAGGGATCTTTCAAAGGCTTTTGAAAATCCAAATATATTATACTGATTGGATCACTCTTATCAACATGCTTGTTAATCTCTCACTCCCGCCCCCGGCAAAGAGTTCTAATAGGTTGTTAAAGTGTAATTTCCCTTTACTAAAGTTGTGTCTACTCTTTTCTGAATATGGCAATTTTCTTCTTTCCTATAGTTTCTCTTACCTGGTAGTTTCTAACTGAGCTTTATAAGGTCAGAAGTTCTTAACATTTATTGACACTCTACTGTTGTAATGAAATTCTTGTGTTTCCTAAAGATATTTCCCCACAACACAGTCCTGCAAACTCATGGAACATGGAACTTTCTGATGCTGTCCCCTGGACCTAGGGGGACCAGATAATAAGTGTGAAAAATTGGGATGGGGTGGGAATTAATAGTTGCCTATATAAAACAAAGCCCTGAACATCAGGACTGTCCCTATAAAACTAGGAAATCTGGTCACCCTACTTGTATTGTTTGTTCCTGTTGTAAATAGCTTATTTTGTTCTAAAGGTATTTTTGAATGTTGTTTTGAAGGAAAATTTATATTCCAATTAACTTAAAGTTTTAGCCACATTTTGTGCTTTACATTCCACTGGATGCATTGAGGAGTATATGCAAGCAAAATATAGTTTGGATTTAGCAGACTCTGAAACACTGTGTATTTAATTTCAAGATGTTATTTATTTTCAGCATGAAAGTCCATATTTTGGAAATACAAATGGTCTGTAAGCATCACATTAGGTTTAGCAGCAGACATGTATCAAATTCTGAAGGTACTGCAAATTAACAGTAAAGTACTTCCAGATTTTTGAAACAAAAGAATGGGAGATATCACAAATTGCTGAAGAAATGTTCAGAACATATACTTGATTTAATATAGTTGACCATTGGATGTCACTGTTGCTGCTCATTGGAGGCATTGCTGAAAGTCTATTTGTGTCAGCGATAGAAAATATTATTCTTGAAAAAGAAGGTTTGGAAATGAGTTTCTGAGGTTCACGTTCATTTCATCAAGTGCTGCTCTTTGGTTTTCTTGGTGAGAGAAAGGAGGGGGAACTAAGACAAAAATTCAGGCAGACAAGATAGAGACTGATATAAGTTAAGGAGAAAATTCCACATTGACTGAGATGTGGTCTGCATAGATATTCAGCAGGGTCTAATGTAGTATCTTGTGTTGTTAAATGCATTTGCTTAGGAATATTGACAAAATTATGGTGCATTTTTCCATTATGGAACCAATTTTCACATAACCAGTTAAATCAAGTGCTGGCTTGATAGCTAAGGGAATGAAGGTTTTATGCTGTCATGTTACACGTTTCCAATTGAAAGCTGTTTTGGCTTAGAAAAATATTGAAAATTATGCAACTGAAGAAAAGCAGAAAGAGTAAACTGACAACGGTTCACATACATAGCTGTTAACAAATCAGAGCAATACATCACAAGTAAGCATGTCTGTAAGTAGTGAAGCATACAAAATGCTGAATTTCATACTGACCTATCTCTGTGCTTAAGGTCACAAACTATTTTACATTTGGTTAAGAATTAAAGCTCCAAAACTGCAAACACTTACACATGTCCTTAACTTTACTGATGTTAGGCACAGGTCCTGCAAGCTCTTCCACATGGGCAAACCCTTTCTATGAACCCAGGACACCCTACTGACTTTACTTTTAACGGTGTGCAGTTCATGCCCTAGGGTCCAAGTCCTAAATATTTACTGTATATTAGTAAAAATTCTATGTTCCAGGTAAACTGTTTTCTTTAGTATGTCAAACCAGCTTTCTAAGCCAGTGGTTCCCACCAGTTTCTTCTAGCAGGTGGTTTCCCCACTCTATAAACATTACTCCTCACAGAGAAAGAAAGAAGGATGTAGGTGAGGTCATAATTTCTTCTCCAAGCAGTGGCTTTTATGTAAATTTTGTCTGGGGAAAAAAAGGGGGGGAAAGGTCCTACTACTACTTGGCCCAGGTTCAGCAAGTGACTTAATATCATATGCATCTTTCAGAGCAAGAGTCATTATTAAAGATATTGGTGAGTTTTTCTAGGGTTTTGATCATTCTCATTGCCCCTCACTTAGTTATCTCACTTCTACAATGTCATTTTTGTTCTGATTTAGAGAGAAGATAAGTTTTGAAATGTCAGAATTTCCTATGGGACAGAAATTCCAATTTCTGGCCAGCTCTTCTTAGAACCTTTTCAGGAGTATGAACAGTGCATTACTTCATACGTTTGGACACTGAATTCCATTTGCCATTGTATTAGCCATTCACTTAGCTAGTTTAGATCTCTCTGAACTTCTATGAAATCCTCTCTGGTCCTGATTAACCCAAATAAGTTGGTGACATCTGCAACTCATGCAGCTGAATCAGTCACACTCTTGCGCATAATCCTGCCTTTGCTCTAAAAGTTGGTAAAATATATTCAGGGCTGGCTCAAGTGGCTTTGGTGCCCTGAGCTGGCTTTTGACTTTGCACCCTCTCTGCCATGTGGGGGGATGGCAGGGGGCAGAATTTGGACTCCACTCCAGCCTGGCTTGCTTGGCCCCCAGGGTGGGGAACAGACAGCCCAGGGGTGGAGCTGGCCAGCCCAGAGGCTGGGCTTCACTCTCTTGCCCCTCCTTTGAGCCAGCTGTTCTGCCCTGGAGGTAGGGGCTGGCCCAGAGACGGGGCAAGAGAGTGGCGCCCGACCCATTGGCCAGCTTGCTCTGCTCCAGGTGTGGTGCCGTGGTTGCCCCTAGGCAAATGAGGCCATGAGGCAGGGCCTCATTTGCTTATGGAGTGAGCTGGCCCTGAATGTACTTAACAAAAAGTAGCCTGGGGGGAGGGAGGGTGTCACAATCACACTCGTTTTCTTTGGAGCTACATGGGAATGGTGTCCTATCTAGAGCAGTTCAAGTACTTGAATGTCACTTCTGTGGAAAATGCTCATTTCTGAGATACTTTTCATTCCAAACTGAAAACACAAAACTGTCCCTAGCCTACTTTTTTCTTAAAAAAAAAAAAAAATTCTGGCCAGAGAACTGGCCAGTGAGGAAGTGAGGAGCCATCTGCCCACCCACCATTAACAAATGCCAGGACTAGAGTTAGTTGAAAATTTTCCAAAGGAACAATTTTCCATGGGAAAATGATAATCTGATGTCTGCCCTGGTTCCATTAAAAGTTTGTATGAAATTTACATGTTCCCACAGGATGCACGGGTTCTATAGAACTCAGCATTTTCAATGGAAAACCATTCCTTTGGGAAAAGTTTTGACTAGGTCTAATCTTGACTTTTTTTCGCTTGTAATATGCTCATGGTATGGATCCAGTATAAATACAATATTGTATTAGACTATAAAGTTAAACATATTTTCACAGCTCTGCTTCTGAGAGCTTCCTGGGCTGGATCTTTTTCCCTTGAAGTCAGTAGCAAAACTCCTACTGACATCAGTAGTGTAGGATTAAGCTGTAAGATGATGAATGTCTTTATTTATCATAAGAGGTGAAGATGTGCAGCACCTCCCTAGATTGGGCCTAGTGAAAGGAACAGCAGAAGGTTAGCTGTTTAACTGGTGAAGAGATTCATGTCCAAATGAAAAACTTTAATAACATCATGTTTAGGATATATTTTAAAATGTAGCAGCTCCCAGGGGCGTCGCCGCCCTGGGCATTGACCTGGGACATGGGCCCAGGCCAAGCCCCCTGCCTGCAGGCCATGCCCCCAGCTGGGGACAGGGTGGGGAGCGGCAGCCATGCCCGCGGGGTTGCCTGGCCTTTGAAGGGGCTGGAAGCAGCCGCCAATGCTGCTGGCAGCTGGGGCCCATGTCCCCGGCCAGGGACAGGGCTGGGAGCGGCAGTCGTGGTCGTGGGCAGGTGGGCCCCGGATCTCCAGCCTGATCTGGCCAGAGACTGGGAGAGGCAGGGTCCTGCCAGGACCCGGGGCACTGGTGCCAGCATTTGGGGCACGGGCCCTGTGTGCCAGGCACCAGCGACGCTCCTGGCAGCTCCCACAGATTTTAAACTCTGGCAGAAAGAAAAAAGATATTTGCCTCTAAGTTCTGTCTGCTGCTTCACAGAACTTTTAATGTTCCTTTCAAAGGCCTCCTGATGTCCCAAAAACTTCTTTGACACCTTTCTACAGGAGATCATGAAATGAGTTGGTAATAAGTTCAGGGATCTGGTGGTGGAAGTTCATTGTTTATCTTAAGAGACAGCTTTTAGCTATAGCAATATTCAGCTTTATTATGTATGGTTGTGAAAGCAGATTGATGTTTGGGAAGTTCACATCTAGTCACCAGGTATTTCACAATAAAGTTCAAATGAAACGGATGGGACCTTAAAAGGGATGAAGACAAATCAATAATGTAAATGTTTCTGATGAGATGGCAAACTGTCCTTCTTCTCATATTTTAGAACAGTCTTTCTATGTGTGTAAAGAATTCACTGACCTGATCTTCTTAAAAGAACCTAATAATAGCTTGCAGCTCTGTTATTACTAAACTGTAGGCCTCTGTGTGGCCAATGTCTAGTAATAATCAAAGTTCCTTTGCATTTTCATGCTCATTATTTAAGAAGGCCTACACTCTGGACTGATTTAAATTTCCATAAAAATGTAATGAACCTAGAGTTTATATTAAAGCATTCATAAGATGACAAGTTATGTTCAGTGCCTCTTTGGATGAGGCCTGCTGTAGAGGTCTCGAATTTATTAATATTAGCAGGAGGTCACAGTATCCTGCTGCTTCATTAATCATTTTTCCTTCAGATATATTGAATTTTTTAATTTAGTAAGGAGAAAATCTTTTCTACTGGCCACCCAGCATGAGATCTACTGGTGTATGATGCTACATCTCTAATGTGCAGGGTGTCTGCAGCTCACGCAAAATGAGCACAGACTGCATGTGGGCTGAAGAAGAGGTTAGACAGAGTGTACTTCCAAATGCAGAAATATTCCGAGTGGTGAAAAGGTGTATATATATTTAATTCTGGTCCCTACTTGTTTAATTGCTTGTGAACTCAGGGGGGAACAATTACATTTTCTACTGTCTTATCAGGGTGTGTTGTTCTCACTCTATTCCAAGACAGCACTTCCAGTAATGTGGTAGATATATTGGAAAGTGCTGTCTTGAACTGACTCCTAGAAACATGGCTGTAACTATAACTAGGCATAATAGGTAAGAAACTGAGGAAAGGAAAACTTAGAATGACCATCAGATAAAACACGCCTGGCAGAGAGAGACATAGTGGGTAGTGGAAAAGTCTCCTGAGAAAAAAAGAGGAAGTGCCATTTGTGGAAACATAACACTGGACTAGGCCAAACACTGAGAATATGGAGAAGGGATGAGTGCTGTACTGGCAGGGAGGTTAGAATATATGGTCTGATGGGTCTCTCCTGTTTCTAATAGCCAAGTCTGAGTGCCAGGGGTGGTGCTGGGGTGGGGAGGGACCCGGCCAGGGATCCGGGACCCAGCTGGTCGCCTGGCAGTCCCCGCCCCTGGCCAGGGATAGGGCTGCAAGGGGGGGGCCGTGCTGCTGTGGCGGGCAGGCCGTGGCTGGGGATCAGGGCCTGGCCACCCACAGGCACGGGCCCCAGCCACCTGTGGCTGCTTCTGGCCTAGCCTGGCCCGGCTGCAGCCTAACTGCCTGTGGCAGTGCGGCCCCCCCCCCAGCCCTATCCCTGGCCAGGGGGCGGGGCCTGCTGGGTGACCAGCCGGGTCCCAGATCCCTGGCTGGGGACAGGGCCACCACGGCAGGCTGGAGATCGGGCCCCGGATCCCTGGCCTGATTGCGCCGGAGATCCGGGGCACTGGTGTTGGGACCCGGGGCACGTGCCCCAGTGTGCCCAATACCAGCGACACCCCTGCTGAGTGCATGGGCAAATGGTTAGAATTTCAGAATCTCTGAACTCTTTGAAGATCTCTTTAGGTGTATTCAATTAGAACTTTATTTGTTACTACAGTATGTCAAAGGGCACAATTTTAACACTGATGTGTTGGGAGAGAATTCTCTGTTAAACTTGGAGTTTACCACTCTTTTCCCTTTTTCCCGCTGTCTATTTACTCCTAGTTCTTTCAGCTCTGTAAGAAAACAGTAGGAAGCAAAGTCAGTTTGTTTCCCTGCTACATGTGCATTGAACAGAGCAGGAATGAATGCTTCACACTATAAATCTGATTTCCAGCTAGGCCGATGCCAAAGAGTGGAGAAAATAGATGATTTCTGAAAGTGTCACAGTCATTGTCCTTCTCTTTGTCTCCATAGCCACAGAACTCTTTTTCTTCAACTGGTCCACTTAGTGGAGGAAAGAGGACACCTGCAGATAGGAAGAAGCCAACAGATGAAGTAGTACACATTCAGGGAGGAAGAGATGGTGTTCTAGAATTTGGGAGAGGGGAGAATTGCCAAAAAGATGGCACCTGGGAACTGCAGAAATGAGGACAAAGGCGAACAACAAGAGAAGAAAGTCTGTTCAATATTTTCATCAATGATTTAGCCCAGTATTTCCCAAGATTTTCTGTGCCGTGGCGTACCTTGCTACCTTTAATTAATTTGAGGTACACCACCATATAGTTTCCAAATGAACTAATGAATATTCATGAGCCAATAAGCCAATCCAGAGCTCTCTGAGTAGTTTTTTCAAAAAAAATTTGTGGCATACGTGCTCAGGCCTGATGGCACACCTTGTGCTGTGGCACACTGGTTGGGAAACACTGATTTAGATGATGGTATAGACAGTACATATATAAATATTGCCAATGATACTAAGCTGGGAGAGGTTGAAAGTACTTTGGAGGATAGGATTACAATTCAAAATAATTTGGACAAACTGGTGAAATGGTCTGAGGTAAACAGAATGATATTCAGTAAAGACAAGTGAAAAGTACTCCTTTTATGAAACAAGAATCCACTGCACATATACAAAAGGGGCAATGACTGCCTAGGAAGGAGTCCTGTGGAAAGGGATCTGAGTGTAGTGGACCACAAGCTAAATATGAATCAACAGCATAACACTGTTGCAAATAAAAGCAAATACCATTCTGGTGTGTATTAACAGGATATAATTCTTCTGTTCTACTCTGCCCCAGTTAGGCTTCAATTGAAGTATTGTGTTCAGTTCTGGGATCCTCATTTCCGGAAAGTTGTGGACAAATTGGAGAAAGTCCGGAGAAGAGCAATGTGAATGATTAGAGGTCTGGAACACTTGACTTATGGGAGAAGATTGAAAGAGCTGGGTTTGTTTAGTCTCAAAAAGTGGAAACTGGAAGAAGACATAACAACAGTTTCCAAGCATCTAAGAGGTTGTCACAACGAGGAGGGAGAAAAACTGTTCTCCTTAATAGCTGATGATAGGGCAAGAAGCAATGGACTTAAAATACAGCAAGGGAAGTTTAGGGTTGGACATTAGGAAAAATTCCTAACTGTCAGGATGATTAACCACGGCTATGTCTACACATAGCATTTCAATTCGAATTAGTCAATTCGGATTAATGATTATTAATTTGAATTTAGTAAATTTGAGTTGACATGAACACACCAGAAACTCCAGTCAGATTGGCATGTCCATGGACTGGACTTGCCAATTTGAATGGGGCTGGGGGGCACCATGGGAAGTGTGGCAAGATGGCCATGTAAAATGGCCACTGCCACAGCCAATCCCCTGCCAGGCTCCGGCACTCTGAGCTGGACACAGGGAAAAGCATCCTCTGCCCAGCTCCAGCCGCAGTGTGGCTAGAGCTTGGGAGGGGATGCTTTACCCCATGCCAGCTCAGAGTGCTGGAGCCTGGCAGGAGAAGCTTTCCCTGCAAGGGGGGGGGAGGCTTCTCCCCAGGGAGCCACATGCCAGCAAGACACCCAGGCACACGGCTCCTTCACAGCTGGCTGCGCGCTGGCAAGACACCCCGGCGCATAGCTTCTCCTCAGGGAGCTGCGTGCTGGCAAGACTCCCTGGTGGGCAGCTTCTGCAGTGCTGGCTGCCCATGGGGAAGGCACCCCAGCAGGCAGCTCATTCACAGCTGGCTGCCCTCTGGGAAACCACCCCAGTGGGTGACTTCTGCAGCGCTGGCCGCCCGCTGGGGTGTCTTCCTGGTGGTCAGCCAGCTGTGAAGGTGCTGTACGCTGGGGTGTCTTGCCAGCGCAGGGCTCCCTAAGGAGAAGCCACACACCGGGGTGTCTTGCAAGTGTGTGGCCAGCTGTGAAGGAGCTGCCCGCTGGGGTGGCTGGTGGACAGCTGTGCTGGCATGGGGCCTTGACAGGAACCCCATTGCTTCCCCCAGCCCAATGTGGCTGGGGGATTGACGGCACCTTTGGGGCTGCTGGCCCCAGGTGATGAAGGGCTGGTCTTCCTCTCAGAGTGCATGGCACCCTGGGAAGAAGGTCATCCCTTGTCAATTCAAACTCAGTGAGTTCAAATTGACATGGCCACACTGGGTCAATTCAAACTACTCGGTTCAAAGTGACCCTGACTTTGATGTCAAATGAGGTCCTCAGTTTGAACTGATGAAAGCGGGTATGTCCATGCACTTAGTAGAATTTGAATGGATGACAGTCAATTCGAATTCTGCTCTAAGTGTAGAAATACCCCACTGGAATAAGTTGCCTACGCAGGTGGTGGAATCTCCATCACTGAAACTTTTTAAGAGCAAGTTAGACAAGGACCTGTTAGGGAACGTTTAAGAGGGCACTTGTTTCTGCCATGGGTGTGGGTATTGGACTCAGTGAGGTCTCATGGGCTCTTCCAGTTTCTATGATTCTAAGAGGAGAGAGAAAGAATGCCACCACAGAAGAGGGAGTAAAAGACTGAATCATTATGGACAGATACCTAGAGCTGCGTGAGCAGTTTCCAGAAATGACAAGATGATATGAAGATTTTCTAAGGTGAGGTAGCATATAATGTATGTGATTTAGAAACTCAGCTGTACAGTTTGCAGGCTACAGAGGGACCTCCTTCCCTCAAGATTCTTGTTTTAAAAATTGGAGGCTCATCTCTGAATTTTAATTTTTCTTATTAAATGAACATTTTCATTAGCTGGATGCTAGCTACTACTTTGTTAAAATATAATGCTTTAGCTATGCCAAGAGAATTACAAAACTGTAATGATATTTATGCCCAATAATGTCACTCTCACATTTTTTATAGTTTTTTTTTAAATTAAAATTAGTAGCATTTAACAATCTTAACGTACCTGGAGCAGCAAGCAGAGGTAAATGTGTTGAGATATTTCTTCAGATAGTTGCAAAGTTACACCAGAGATTAATTTGGATCCTTAATTCTTGTTCCTCCTCTTTAGCATATGAAGGTTCTATGGCTATGTCTATACTACCAAATGAATTCAGACTAAGCAAATTTAGTGCTGATTAATTTGGTCCGGGTCTACACTAGCCATTGCCTAGTTCAAACTAAAAAAATTTTTTGCTCTCACTAAGCAAAGCTTAGTTTGAACTAATTAGTTTGAATGATTAGTTCAAAATTACCACTTAGTTTGAATGAACTAGGGTGATGTAGACACTTTAGTTTGAACTAACCGCTTTTTCTAGTTTTTAACTAACTTTTTAGTTCAAACTGAAAAGCACAGCTAGTTTGAACTAAAAAGCTGTGGTTAGCCCAAACTCACCCACAGTTAGTTCAAACTAACCCAGAACTGCTTAATTTGGACTTTCTAATGTATGTATTCCTTATATGCTTTTGTCAGTGATTTGATGCATTCTTTGGATAGAAACATGATGGGACCTATTCTTTCCTTCCCTTGGAACATGGTGAAAATCAACCTGGGAAGAAGTGGCACATTTTTTCATGCTGCCCACAGAATTCATTTCACTGGGGGAATAAAGGTTGGCCTACAAAGTAAGCTAAGATAAGAGGTAAGATATGACTGTCCAGGAAATTATTTGCCACATCCTCTGACTAGTCTCTTCAAGCAAACCCCTCTGGGTACTGGGCAATGTTTAAAGGTGCCTGTACTTGATCCCGTATTAGACAATATATAAAGGATGTTGGGGTAGGTGACAAGAATCTTATAATTAGTTCCTTGCAAATCTAGAACTCCTATTTAAATTCACGCAGAAATATGATGGAGAGACTGGGTTGGATGACGTCCATGTCCATACAACCTTTGAACATTTATCAGAAAATTCAACATCATGGACGTGTAGTGAGCTAAAAAAAAAAGCAAGGTGTTCTGTGGCACTTAAAGACTAGCAGATTTATTTATCACATGAGCTCTCGTGGGAGAAAATCCCACTTCGTCAGACACTTTGAAGATGGAGGAACTTAAAGAATGGGATGAAAATAAATGCAAGGGAGTGTAAGACATGGGATCAGGTCATACAGGAACAGCAAACCAGAGCAGTTGTTAAGATTCAAACACTGGGAAACAGTACATAGAGAAGGGTGAAGTCAAATTACTTGTTGTAATGGGGGAAAAAGTCACAGTCACGATTCAATCCTGCAGTCACACAATCTAATCTGCATATCAGTTCTAATTCAGCTGTTTCTCTTTGGAGTCTTGTTGTCCCACTGACTTTCTTCAGTACAGTCATTAACAAATAATTTATCAAGTGATTAGAAAGATGGAAGTGCACAGCAACTGTTTTTTGTGTGTTGTGATATATGATGTCAGTTTTATGCCCATTTATTCTTTTGCGCAGGGATTGTCCTGGTTGTCCAATGTATAAGGTGTCAGGGCATTTCTGGCACATGATGGCATAAATCACATTAGTGAATGAGCGGGTGAATGAGCCTTTGATGGAGTAGCTGGCTTGATTAGGACCTATGATGGTGTCTTTTGTGCAGATATATGGGCAAAGTTGGCAACATGGTTTGTTGCAGGGGTGTGTGCCTGCTTTAATGTTTCTGTGGTTAGCTCTGTAGCTGCTGGTGAGTACCTGTTTAAGGTTGGGCAGCTGTCTGTAGGCGAGGAGAGGTCTGTCTCCCAAAGCTTGAGAGAGTGAGGGATCATCTTTTAGAATAGGCTGTAGGTCCTTAATGATTTGTTGCAAAGGTCTGATCTGAGGGTTGTATGTAGTGACTAGTGGTGTTCTGTTGTTTTCTTTCTTGGGCCTCTCCTGTAGTAGATGACTTTGGGGTACCTGTCTGGCTCTGTCAATCTGTTTTCTTACTTCCTCAGGTGGGTACTGTGGTTTTAAGAATGCTTGATAGAGATCCTCAAATGTCTGTCTCTGTGTGACTTAACAGTGGGAGCTCCACATCTTGATTGTGCTTTGGGCTAGAAAATTTCTGTCCTCTCAGGCCCTGCAAACGTGCCCACACACCTGCTGTCATATGCATGAGGTGAAAATCTAGCCCTTAGTATTTGTTAAAGTACAGTAGATAGAGCACTATAATAATCACTGGTGTTACTTCCCATAGGTTCAACAGGGAGGAGATAGATGATTAGCAGCTTTGTAAAAGTATTGATGCATATGGAAATAGATCTGGGCATGTTTTTTGACAGAAACTTTTTTCAGTGAAAAGTGCAGATTCATTGACACTGAAATGCTTTGCAAATTTGCATGTTTGCTATATAAACCCGTCCCCTCCCCCCAGGAAACCTGCAAAATTGTATTTGGTTGGAAATGACTTTTTGTTGCAAAAAGACCTTTTATTTTATATTTTTAAAAATCAAAAGCATTACTGGTCAAAATCAAAATAAAATATTTTGTTTAACTCAAAATGTTTTTAAGTTGGGGGGAAAAAAAAGTCTGACCTGAACTTCCCCCCAACAACATTTCAAAATTGTGAATTGAAAAATCAGTTATGTGAACACTTCCAAGTGAGAACAGTATCCGTGGCACTACCCTTCTCATGGCAGCTAAGCTGGAGAGAGGGGATGGAAACAAAGGTAGAGGCAGAAGAAAGATAGAAAACAACCAACCTTTAAATTTACAGTGTAGATTCTAAGGCTGGAAGGAACCACTGTGATCATCTAATTTTGTGTCCTGTATAGCATAGCGTATAAAACACGCCAAAATAATCCCTCTAGTACATACTCTAGAAAAATATCCAGTCTTGATAGTTTTTCAATCAGTGGTGTAGACTCCACCATTGAGAATTTACCATCCTTGGTAAATCGTTCCAGTAGTTAATCACTCCCACATTTAAAAATTTACATCTTACTTCTAGTCTGAATTTGTCTAGCATCAGCTTTCAGCCATTGGCTCATGTTATACCTTTCTCTGCTAAATTCACGAGCCAATTATTAAGTACTTGTTCCCCATGTAGATACAGACTAATTATTTCACTCATTAGGCTTTTCTGTTTTGAGGCAAATAGCTAGAGCATTTCACAGTAAGGGATAGTCTACACTTAAAACTGTCTTAGCACAGCTGCCCCACTGTAAGAGTGCTTGGATATCTGTGTTACATTGACAGAAGAGAGCTAAACCACCTAAATGGGTGACTGTCAGCAGCAGATACTGTCCCACCAAAATGGGATTGTCCACCCAAGAACTTATACTGACAATACTTACGTTGCTTAGGGGTGTTTTTTCACACCCCTGAATGACAAAAAATGTGGTAAAATGCTTCTCCTTGGGACATACATTAAATTGAGCCTTTATTATGGTCTCTTCAATAAGTTTCCATACAGCTATCAGGGATTTCATTTTTGGCACTGTGCCTTTTAATTTCTATTCACTTCCTCATTTTTTCCAGCTCTGCATTCTGAAATTAAATGCTACCTGAAAAGGCTACTTTGGTTTACCACTTAACAAAATTGTATGTTATGATCACTATTACCAAGCAGTTCAGATATAGTTACCTCATGGACTTGCTCCTATGCTCCAACTAGGACTAAATGAATAATTTCATCCCCTTTGGTGGGTTTCAGAACTAGCTGCTCCAAGAAGCAGTCATTTGACGTATCAAGAAAATTCATCTTTGCATCTTGTCCTGTGATGATATGTACAGTCAATATGGGGATAATTTAAATTCCCCATTATTATTGAGCTTTTATTTTTATAGCCTCTCTGATCTCCCTGAGCATTCTGGTCAGGTGATTGGTAGTATATCCCTACTATCATATTCTTATTAGTCAACCATGGAATTACTATCCTTAGGAATTTTATGGTATTGTTTAGTTATTTAAGATTTTTATTTCATTTGACACTATATTTTCTTTCACATATAGAGTCACTTCCCCCCAGTATGACCTATTTTGTCCTTCTGATATATTTTGTATGCTGGTATTACTGTATCCTTTGATTATCCTCATTACACCAAGTTTCTTTGATGCCTATTATATCAATATTCTCATTTAATATGACCAGCTCAAATTCACCCTTCTTAGTATATAAGCACTTTAAAAAATGGTTACTTTTTAGGTAGACAGCTACCTTTATGTGATGTAATTGAATGAGTCTCTTTCTCCATTTGATTGTTTCTCATCAGATCCTACCCATAATTTATCCTTTTCCATCCTCTCCTCCTTACTACAATATAGTGATTCTCTGTTAATAGATCCTTCCCTGAGGGAAATCTGTCTGAAGCTCATGCTCCTTCCTACCTGTTGGCTTTCCCCGAGTCCTTATTTTAAAAACTGCTCTACAAACTTTCTAATTTTGCATGGCAGCAATTTTGTTCCATTTTGGTTTAGCTGGAGCCCATATTTTCTGTATAAGCTTCCCCTTTTCCCAAAGATTCTGCAGTTCCTGATAAATCTGAACCATTTTTATCTACACGGTTGTCTCATCTAAGCATTGAAACCCTGCAGTTCTTATTGCCTAACTAGCCCTGCATGTGGAATTGGAAGCATTTCAGAGAATGCTACCATGAGGTCCTGGACTTCAGTCTCTTACCTAGCAGCCCAAATTTGGTCTCCATCACCTTTCTCCTCTCCTTCCTTGTGTCACTGGCTCCTTGACTACTGTCTCTTCCACAGAACTACACATAAATGCATATAGATATCTGCAGCCTTTGCACAAGTCATGAAAATCACTATGAGGTTCTCTCAATCATTACAAACTGAGCTATTTATGTTTCTAATGATCAAGTCCCCCTTCACTATTACATGTCTTTTTAAAAAACTGGGGAGTTGCTCAGGGGCATCGCTGGCACCAGGCTTGACGTGGCTCGAGGCCAGAGTTTCAGCGTGAGCCCTGAATCCTGGCACCCGAGGCCAGGGTCTTTTTCTGGGTCAGGGGCGCTCCTGGAGTTGCTTCTCTCAAAGAGGTATCCTCAGTCTGGAAGGAGAGTTATAACAATGGGGTCATTTCCCTCTGCTCCAGTTTGATGTTTTCCTTCCCTGAGACTTTCCTCCTCCTCAACAAATACAAAGGCTCTATACTATACAGAGGGAGGGACCATTCTACTGTGTTACAGAAAGTCTCATATGTACCTTTCTGTCTCCTCCAGTTTAGCCACCTTGGCCTTGAAAGCCCTGTGGATCAGGAGCTCCTTGCACCGATTGCAATATGTGCCCCCTGCCCATAAGGTTTGCATTCAGTATAATAAAATGGATAGTCTCCTACTTTGTGGCTGGACTTCTGTCTGCATTCTCTTTTTCTCTTGAAGCTCATATGTTGTTTTTTATCTGGGGTGTGAGGAAACAGGTTATTGTGTTTAGTTTACAGAATATTAATGAAGTGTGTCTTATCCCCTACTCTCCTATTTCCCTTCTAAACTTCCTCATAAAACTCCCTTGTTAGCTGCCCTTGTCACAGGGTACTCTCAGTCCACCCATCACCTACACAAGCTCTGTTCAGTGAGCCTTATAAGACAAGTCATAGTTACTATCTCCTTTCTGTGGAACTTATATAATATCATTTTGATTTTAACACTGACACTCATATTTTAAAAAAAACCCATAGATTAAAAAGAAAAGCACCTTAAGACAAGAGTTAAGGCTGACAATGTGCTAATAATTTGTTACGGAGGGGTGGGGAGGAGTATGCAAATCAAATGTGGTGCTAACAACTGATGAAGATATTTGGCAGACGGGAGATACTGGCTCTGTGAACTATATTCATTTCAAGATTTTCTAACATTTGAGACTTTTAAAGGTATAGTATGTGTGTAAAGTAAGTGTAATTCTGATTTTGCATGATGGCTAGATTTCATTGAAACATACTCTGAGCTTTAACACTTTTTCTAACAAAGATTGTGTCTGTGTATTTAATGTCAAATAGGAAAGAAGAGAATATGAAGGAAGTGGGGTGAATTTTTAGCATTAAAATACTTCCAGATAACACAGATTTAAAAATAACTTTGCAGGTCCTGATCATGCAGTAGTTTGCATCTGAGAGCACTTCTGTGCATGGGCAGATTGCCACTGAAAACAATACAATGGTTAGGGCTCATGTGTTATCAGCTGCAGTGTTCAGGCCTAAAATTGGTTCTACCTACCACCTCTAATGGAAAAAAAAAAATACTTAGTACTATGCCATGTCACTTAATGTAGTGCTTTCAGATGCTTTTCTGATTGTGTCATGGTGCTATCTACTGTAGATTGTTTTTATGGATCATTTCTACTTTGTAAACTTACCTAGGATTCTCTTGTCATTTAATTTTCTCTAAAGAAACTGATAGTTGCAACAAAAGGTCTAAAATTAATAGTTATATAGAGAATGTAAAATGATTTACATTTACAAATGTAAAATATTGTAGTGGGTTGACCATAGTGCCAGTAGTCAGTAACTATGGAATTCTAATCTAATCCCAGTTTTATGCTGACTAACTGTGAGGCTTTACCTGAACAATTTAAACTTTTTGGTGCTTGTTTTTTGATGTATAAAGCAGACAAATGAATACTTAATAACATGGCAGCATTAGTAGTTTGTGACTCCACTACTGTGTGATAAAAGTTGGAGCAAGCGCTACATCCCATGTATGATAAACATGGAATTGAAAGTGTCCTTGCATAGTCAGGCACATGATGTAGCTGAGGCTAACTATATATTACTTGATCAATTTACGTATAAATGACTGTCTATGTCTGAGTTGTCATGGCATACACATTAGCTGGAAATTACACTTGATGTGAGACACTACTTAATATTATAAACTATGACAATGTTTACTGGCAAGCCTGATGCTAATAACATATGGAATGCAGAAAACAGCTGTAAAATCTCAGTCTTTGAGATATTTGCTCAGCTCTGTTGTAAAATCCTCAGTTAAAACACAGTATTTCAAATGTTATGTGCAGGAACATGAAAGATAATCAAACAGCAAATGTTTCCATTCCACAGTTCAATCATAAAGGTATCTATGTGCAATTATATCTAATTATACGTTGTGAGAAAATGGAGACATATGATGATTACAACATCCTGATAATAGATAGTCATTTAACATGTCTAATTTCTGGTACTCTGAGCTCTGCTTCTGTGGTCGTCTTAAATAAACCCCCACCTTATCCGCTTGTATATTGGTTTTAATTTGAAAAAAAATGTCAGGCTGCAAAGTTGGCTTCAATATACTTTTCTAAGTGGATGAGTAACATTGTTTGACACATTGTCAAGCTGTGCTGTAGGGCTGCACTGCTTGAGGGAGTCAAAGAGGCTGAAGAGAAGTGGCAAAAATGGAGAAGAGTGAAGAGAGCAATGAAGAGGGTACAGCCAGCCACAAGCACCAGTAGTATGCCAGTTTTATTCTCTGGCCTTGCACTTAGTGCCTCCACTGTCCTTAACTGCCAATGATATGACAAGAAGCAATGGGCTTAAATTATAGCAAGGGAAATTTAGGCTGGACATTAGGAAAAAATTCCCACCTGTCAGAGTGATTAACTACTGGAATAAGTTGTGGAATCTCTATCATTGGAAGTTTTTAATAGCAGGTCAGACAACCACCTGTCAGGGATGGTTTAAGATGGTACTTGGTCCAGCCATGAGTGCAAGGGACAGGACTCAATGACTGCTCATAGTCCCTTCCGGTTTCTATGATTCTATTTGTGGCAAAGATTGCCTCTTGAGAATTGGAGGTTTTTTTCACCATTCAATGCTGCAAGATGACATATAGTAACTGAATTATTTGGCTCTTACACCGTTATCTTTGAGGTGGATGGTTGCAATCTTATAGCTGTTTTGCCTGTCTAGAGCAACTAAATAAAGTAAAATTGAACAAAAGGATATATATTTCAGAATCAAACAATTTGTGATTTATATTATCATATTATATAACATATATAACAGTTGATTTGATTTGTCTTTGTTCAGTTTTACTTTATTTTAGTTAAATATTTCTTTTTCTGGTTCAAGGATCTATTTGATTCTTCATTTGTTCCTCCAGTCTTGGACATATATGTGATTATGATCTTTCTTTAAGTCACATATTAATATATTTATAAGTCATCAGAGTTGGGCGTACAATAAAAAATGCAGTAAAGGTATACCTGCGCTGTGTTCTTAACTTGGGTTAACTAAATAGGGTTAAAAGAGCAGTGAAGACAAGGCAATTTGGTTTATACTTGAATTAGCAGCTTGAGTCAAAGCCTACAAGGAGCCAGGGCTTGAACTCAAACTGCTAATCCGAATTATCACATCATCACTGTTATTTAAGATGCATTAGCTAAAGTGAGTTGCCAAGCTGAGTTAAGGAGGTACTTTTTTGATTTTTTTTTCAGGTTAGACATACTTTGCCCTCACTTACTTAATGATATTTTTTCCAAGAATGATATAAGAGTTACAAGTAGAGAGAACCCTTAGCCTTTTTCAGTTGCCAAACCAGCTCTTGCAGAGAACTTGAAGTTCATGCAATCACTCTCAAATGAAATAGAACATGTTCTTATGGTTTCACATCACTTAGAAAACAAAGAAAGAAACCAGGATATGCAGCATTATGTTCTCATTGATTGTACTGATGTGAACCTAAGGATTCTAAAAAGAGAGTGTTGGAGGTATGAGTGATTCAGCTGTGTCTAATGTTCCTGGCTGCAGTTACCAGATCAGCTATTGTTTCAGGGAGGGGGTTATAGCTGACAAAAGATTTAGCCCTATTTCTGTGAGAGCTCCGTTCTTTTTTTAAAGTATACTATGGCAGAATAAAACATCTTTTGATTTACCATTTATGGGAGTCTTAAATAACAAGTTGATATAGATATCTAATAAAAAATTATTGAACCTACTGGCATTTACAGATTTAATACACTTTCTTTGTATGCTATTCCATGTGGGAAACAATTTTTGTCAATAAATGTGCAACGGTGAATGGCTGATGTGTAACTCACAGTAATCTTTAGAAACCTTCCCATTAGGACATGAAAGCTTATGTTACAATGCTGCCAACTGCATTTTCACAGCTTTTATTATTAATAGCAGAGATGAACCTCAAAGTCTGACTTTGTTAAACCCTCAAAATCTATCAGATTTTTTTCCCATTCCCATTCTCCCTTTCCCATTCTCTTCTTTTCCTCTCTACCATTCTCTGTGTTTTCCCCGATATGTTTTCTTAGCTAACCACCTGGCTTCACAGACCTCTTGATCCTGGCTTTCAAGCTTCTCAGCTGAGGAATAGACTTAGGGGGTATATAGTAACTATCTAAAGGTTGGAAATTCTGTTTTGCAAAGCATTTCCAGATTTTTTAAAGTGGGTTTTAATTCAAAATCTGAATAAACCTCCAAAATTTCAAGTTCTACATGAAGGAAATTTTTAAAAGAGAAATAATTTTGGGTAGATTGAAAAGTTTGCTTTGATTTTGACTTTCTAATTCTGTATTGTTGTACAATCTAGCATAAAGTACAATAAAGAAAAATTCAAAACAAAAAGTCATTTCAGAATAAAACAGAGTGCTTCTTTCCAAAAAGGTTAAAATGGGATCTTTTAATATTGCCAGTGGTTCTTTCCCCATTCTTTTCTGCACAACAGAATTTTGGGGAAATTGACACAACCAAGAAGTTAATCTTTGGCTAGAGTGCATTGTCCGATGGAAAAAGGTATCACTGAAGTCCTTCTAGCCAGTGCTGGGCTGGTAAAATAATTTGGCTATAGAACTTCTAACCTGCTGCTTTTGAAAATTCTCAATCTACCTCAGTCTAAGTAACACTGTCTGGCCTATAGAAGCTCTAGGTTCTGCAGCAGTCCTAAAGCCTATGAGACACAATAATGGATCAGAAGCTATTTTAAGGAACTGGATATTTAAAGGTCCATCTGGCAGGATAGGGGAATTCAGAACACAGTCAAGAGATTCTCAGGAAGATAATCATGGAGAGGAAATTGTACAAAGAAATGTAACAAAGAAATGGATTGTGCCCAGCCTCCTACACTCAGACCCTCTACAGATCACACAGCTTTAGGTAAAACAACTACTAGTTGATTGATCAGATTATGATTCTAAGTGAGAAAATGGCCAATCATGGCAGAATCACAGTATAAGTGAGTCAGGAGAGACCACAAGAAAATAAAATGCAAAATATGCATAGTAACCTAATATTTCTATTGAAACTAACCTCATAGTCCAAACAAGTTTATGCTCAAGGTGTTCTGCTGTTAGATGTTTGCATAGCCAGTCTCTGCCTGAGGCTAGGCAGGGCCTAGATCTTGCCTGAAGTTGTTTCAAGGTGGAGAGGCCCAGCTCAAAAGCCCCTGAATCTTCCAGATGTCTCTGTTTATCCCCCTGCTCAACCCCTCCTTTCCTGGGAAGAAGTGATCCCTTTATCTCTTCACAGATTCCTCCATTAGCATACCTTTGTCCCTTTCAGTTAGTTGTTTGCTCATTGCTGCTGGGAGAGACCTTGGCCTGTTCCCTCATCTGGGAGCCATAGAAAGCATGTTACACGTTTGTTCACATGTATGAAGTTGTAGGAAACACATCATAATAGAAATCATATATAATAGGTCAGTAGCATCCATAAAGAAACATTGCATGGTGCAATTGGCAGCAAATCACACAATTCCAGTGTATAAGTGAACAGTAAAATCATGTAGATCATAACCCAGGGTGCACAGATGTGCTCACAGTGACATGGGTAATATTTTCAAAAGTGCCTAAGATACATTTTTGAGTGTGAACTAAACTTTTTAATTACTGTTGGTGATGGGACTTAGCTTCCAAAGTTACTAAGGCACACTAAAATTTTGCCCTAAAAATAGTCCTAAAAGATCCCAGTGGTATCCCTTTGGGCAGGGGTTAAAGTGAGGGGAGACACACTGGAACACAGTTCTGGGGCCCCGTATTTTTAGGCTGGGGCCCCTAAAATAGAAGAATGCACCAGAACACTGTGTTCTGGGTTCCTGCTAAAAATAGCTACAGCAGCCAGGACGCAGCGTTCCAGTGGCTCCAGCTTAAACTCTGTTTCACCTAAAGCCCAGCCAGCAAAGAGCTGTGGCAGGCTGGGAGTCTGTGAATCTCTGCCTTGCAGGATGGAGCAGCTTGTGGCTGGAAGCAGCTTCCAGCCAGTCAGCCAGCCTGCAAACAGTCGAGGTCAGGGCTTTTGGGCGGGGGGGGGTGCTGCCAGGGGTTGTCTGTGTGTGTGTGTATGTGTGTCTGTCTGTCTGGGAGTGGCTGGGTGTGTGTCTGTATCGGGTGTGTGTGCATCTGTCTGGGGGTGGCTGTGTGTGTGTCTGGGGGTGGACATTGGGCAGGGGATGGGTTCTGGGAATGGGTATCGGGGGGGTCCACCCAAGCCAGAGGCGGGGGCCACCCATGCGAGAGGGTTCCGGGGCCCACCAAATTATACTTTAACCCCTGCCTTTGGGCTATGTCTACATTAGCAAATTAGTCCAGACTAAGAACACTTAGCCAGACTAATTTAGTCCATGGCTACACTAGATTTTCGCTAGTCTGAACTAAGAAATTTCTTAGTTTGGCCTAAGGAAAGCTTAGTTTGAACTTGTAAGTACCAGGGGTTAGTCTGAACTTACGTGCTTTGTTCGAACTTCAGTTCGAACTAGATGCAGATAAGACTTGGATTAAACCTTAGGTCAAACTAAAGAAGTTTGAACTGAGCTGGTTAGTTTGAGCTAACTGCACATTCTAGTTCAAACTAAGCATTATTTTGAACTAGAATGTGCAATTAGTTCGAACTAAGCTTGAACTTCTTAGTTCGGACTAGCAAATCTGAACTAAGTTTGCCAGATGCAGATGTAGCCTTGGTCACTCTCACAACTCAGTTCTTTGTGATTCAGCATAGCTCTTTGCTTATGTAAAAATGAGACTCCTGTGGCACCTTATAGGCTAACAGATTTCTTCGGGCATAAGCTTTCATTGGCTCCATAAAAGTTTATGCCTGAAGAAATCTGTGTCTATAAGGTGCCACAGGAGTCTTGTTTTTGCTGTACACAGGCTGATATGGCTACCCCTCTGGAAATTTCTTTGCTTATGGTCTTTCTACCTCATGTCTCAATCCAAGGAGTAAGCGAGATCCTTTAAATATTCAATGGCATATTATTTTTGAAGCAAGAGATAGCACTGTGGCATCTGAGAAGAGTTATGTAGGGGTGGTTTTGACTTGAAGTAATAAAATTAAATGGAATAACAGATTAGAGGGTGTTACATGGTATATGTTCAGTCACAGAGTGCTAAGAAGCTACATTGACTAACTGCAACCATCTATTTTGTAGTTGTTGCTTAAATTCTTCTTGGTATGGACAAAAGATGCAAAACTCCTTTCATTCTCTTCATTTGCTGAGCAGGATCATAAAGGCAGTAAACATGCTGACAGAGCTTTCCAGGCTGGGTACTAAAAACTGTGATTTACAGGAACAAGCAGCATTTAGGAAGAGGAAATTAGAAAATAACTCTCATTGTCCCATAATTTTTTTATGATATACTACCGTAGTTCTGTTATTCATGGACATGTTCTCATTTAAATTTGGGTTCTCTGGCTATTGTTTATTCATTGGCAAAATGCAAGATTTTTGCTATAAAATGTACCTAAATGCTTTTTTTTTTTTTTTGCATATTCTATAAGCACTTCCCACAGAGCTTTTAGTAATAAAACACTGACTTAAAGGTTATAAGAGTGTCTATAAATCTGTCCTAATGCCCTATTCTAAGTTCTGCAAAATCATGGCCTTTAGGCTATGAATTTGTTAGTGAGAATAATGGTGAATGATTTCATATTCTAGTCTTGTTCAGAGTTTTGAAGCAGGGGTATACCAACACATTCCTAATGTTACTGCTGTTGAATAATGTCATGGTACCTTTTTTCAGAATTTTGATCATCTATTGTTAAATTTGTGGCATTGAAAATAGGATCCCTGGAATCTCATTGTTTGGCATAGTACATTTATGAAGGCCCTAGAAAAGCATTTCACCCAATTTGTGTTTCTAGAGGTATCCATTTGTTTTCAATCATGATACACCAACTTAGGGGGTCTGATCTTGATTGACATCAATGGGGAGCTTTGCTATTGACTTAAATGGCAGCAGAGTCAGATGTTGAATAAGAAAATACTCTGACTGTGCTGTCATGGCCTTGTTTTCTAACTGTCTTTCCTTCTTTAAAAAGGTGTCTTTTCATAACCGAGGTAGTGGAAAAAAGGGTTTCTGAATGAGAATGAAAGATTCAGTTAGGTTTTCTATTAAGTTTTCTTGAGAATTATGCTCAAGGTTTCTGTACTCTGTATTAGTATAATATAGACATTGGGTGATCTTGCTCTCATTGAAGACATTGAGAGTTTTGCCATTGATTTAATTAACGGCAGAATTTCATTCATTTTATTTTGTTGAGGATTCTATTTGTTTGTAATGTTCCATACAAACATGGTTAAATTATCATTCCCATTGCAGTCGTGCCTATAGCTCCCCATTGGACTAGGTAATGTTTGAACACTTAACAAAATGATGGCCACTGCCCTGAAGAATTTACGAACTAAGGCTATGTCTACATTAGTGTCCACATTGGTAAAAATTATCTTATTCAGTGAGTAAATATTCCACTCTGTGACTGATATAAGTTACACCGACATTGTAAGCATTAAGTGTTGGGAGTGTATGGCCCTAAGTTGCATGGTGCTAAGCTGGTAGGAGAACTTCTCCTACTGACATAGCTTATGCCATTTGTGTGGGTGGGTTAGAATGGTCAGTATAGAGTGTTTTCACCAGATAAATTGATGCAGTTGTGTACGTGTAAACATGACCTCAGAGAAAACAATGGGTGCACAAGAAACGAATGAGAAGAGCCTAAGATTGCAACAAGTCAGTCATGATCAGTGTGGTAAACAGCAGTCACATCCTGCAGTACAGTTAGCATGTTCTTTTAATATCAACAGAAAAGCTGGTTTAAAGGAATGTTATAGAACTGCAGGTCTGGAAGAATTGGAAGTGGGGAACAGTGAAATCAGAGTCTGTGGAGTACCATTTAAAGTCAGGGGGAGCATGTGGAAGTGAGTTGGGTTCTGCCTCATTGTGGCACTTACTTGCCTGTGGTTCCTGTCCTATAATGGTGGCCTGACTTCTTGAGCTTTCCTGTTCATTATCAGTGCAGAGTGCAGGTAAGGTCTTTCCTGAACAGTACCCCATCCCCTTCCTACCTGTGGTGCTGGCAATTGTGGTGGGCCAAAAAGTAGTTAAGCCATGGCTTGGGTGGTTTCCCAAGCTCTGAAGCCTATTTGTGTGAAAGAATGAGAGAACATTAATTTTCTTCTCAGCAAACCAAGTTTTAGAAATATATTTTTTTAAAAACTGTTTAGAAATCTTTCATCAAAGAATACACTTTAATCAAAGTTCATTTTTTTTAAAGAAAATTTCATTTTGGTTTCAACCATCTGTAATAAACATTAAAAAATCATGGTTCTATAGTGCTGTTCAAACTAAGGCACTGATCCTGCAAAATGTGATGCATATGTTTAACTTTAAATATCTGAGTAGTCCCATTTGAAATCTACTGGAAAGAAGCAATGTGGGTATGACAGATACTGAGTGGGACTGCAATATCATTGAAGACCATATTGTGTTAAATTTGCATATCATTGTGGATCATATATTATATGCAAATCCAGCAGGGAAGGTTATCACAGCTCCTTCAGGAGCCAAAAACAGGGCCAGATGATTAAGATGAATTACTTGGGTTCTAAACACTTCCAGACAACTAACACTCAGAAGAGATTTGCAAATGCCAATTCAAACTGTTTTTTTCAGAGGTCAAGAGAAAAAGAAGGGGCTTTATATAAAAAGAGTGGGTATAAACTGATTTGGCAGTTTCTTTGTAATGCAGCAAACTGAAAGGATTTTCTGTCCAATTGCATACCAGTTGTTGAGGAAGAGTTGGAAAGACTTTGGCCTACTAGAGCCCCATAACTTTTAGCATGTGTATAGGAACCGTTATGCTTTTGTCTGTAACACTTTTACCTTAAGAATAAATGTGCTTCTTTAGAAACAGCTGCATGGTCACTGTAGCTACTGGTAAAACACTGTTCATAGCCTCAGAGAGAAAGTAAAGCACAGGCATTAGCCTTTAAACACACTGGCTTGCTGTGGTTATCACCATGTAAATGAGGGAGCTGTGCAGTCTTTGAAGTGGGGTCTGGAGGAAGTGGAACAAAAGCTTCTGTCTTGAGAGGAGTGATGGGTGGAAAGCTCAGATATGACTGGGCACACCCGGAATGGATAATGGAAAGGCGGATGCAGGTGCAGTGCCCTGAAAATGTGATAGTGGGAGTAAAATACATAATATGAGTGTGAAGTGTGTGTATGGGGGAAATCTTAAGACAAGATGTGGGGGAACTGAAGAAGAGCAGGAGATATGAGATAAAATTGAGGGTGGGGTTTGGGAAACTCAAGAGAGCAAATGGTCACAATCTATTGATTTCATAGGGGCAAGCAGTAAGGAACTGAAAGATTTGACTGTGTGGGTGATATTTAAATTATGTAGCAATATGCAGTAATATTCAAATGAGATTCCAGAGGGGTAACCATGTTAGTCTGTATAGAGCAAAAACAATGAAAGTTCTGTGTTACCTAAAAAAACTAACAAATTTATTTGCACATAAGCTTTTCAGCATAAGCTGTGAACCACTTCATCAGATGCATGAAATGGAAACTACAGTTAGGAGGTATATGTACACTTGCAAGGCTCAGAAACATTACAATGGAGAGGGCAAGTGCTAACAGTGTCAATTCTGTTAGGGTGGACAGGCCCATTCACAACAGTTGATGAGAAGGTGAGAATGTGTTAACAGGGACTATTACTTTTTGTAATGTGCTAACCATTCTAAGTCCCTATACAGACCCGTCTGATTATGTCAAGCTTGCAAATGAGTTCCAGTTCTACAGTTTCACACAGAAGTCTGTTTTTAAAGTTCTTTTGTAGAAGTATGGTAACTGTCAAGTCTGCTAAAAAGTGTCTGGGGAGATTGAAGTGCTCTCTTCTACAATGCAAGGAACTAAAATACCTTGTGTATCTTCCACTGATTGCCTTCTTTCCACTCATCATACTGTCTTCAGTAGCCTGAGCCAGAGGGAAACCCCTTTCTTCTGACTCAGGGCTACTCCTTCTGTGGGGTCATCTTCTTCCATCAGCTTCCTGATCAGCTAAGTGGGTCTTTACAGATCCAATCAGTTGATCAGGGAAGTCCGTCTGACAGTGGCAAATTCACCACCCTCAGTGAAGACAAGCCCTCAGTCAACAAACAAAGAAGAGCATCAAATATGAGTGGTAGTATGGTTATGCAGGTTCACTATGTCCATGTGTTTTTTTCATATTAGTGTTGCTGAAAACTGGGTTGCATGTCTTTTGACTGCTTGATGGTAGGTCTCTCCACTGGAACATGATGAACTATTTTAAAATAAAAATTATACAGTTCTATCTGTAATGCATTCAAAGATAAAGAGATACAAATGATGACAAAATTTAAGATAAAAGGGGGTCTGGCTTGCAATTCTGTCTAATTAAAGCTATTATTACTACCTGGAAAATGTACTTGCAAAGCCAATAATTAGCAAACAAAAAACCTGACAAATATTTCATCCACAAGGGTGTTGTCAGCTATAATGCTCCCATGA
Source organism: Podocnemis expansa (assembly GCA_007922195.1). Classification (NCBI taxonomy): domain Eukaryota; kingdom Metazoa; phylum Chordata; order Testudines; family Podocnemididae; genus Podocnemis; species Podocnemis expansa. The sequence continues at coordinate 757,675 of ML682066.1, forward strand.
AGATGAAGTGATTGTGTGAGCCAGATGCTAGATCATAGGCTTGAAAGGTAGGAAAGTCTTGGTTCTGATGGTGCTTGAATCACTGACTATAGCATGAGCCTGATAGTCACTTGACCTCCTTGTACCCCAGCATTGCTGAAAAAACATGTTAAAAGTATTTCTTCCCTCGGTAGAAGGGCGAAAGGAGTGTTGTAGATCCTTTACAGTAACTTTGTTTTAAAAGTAGAAACCAAACAATGATAGCTGATAGAAAAACAGTGTTCACTATGTGCATTACAGTAGCTTCAGTTTCTGCAGATTTCTTTCCTTTGGGTTGAGATTGAAGAGATATTTAGAAATATACATATTTTTAAAACTATGTATTTACACTTTTATTTGCAGCGTCTTGCCTATATTGCTCCAGTAGCGAAAGTATTTTTAGACGGTGATTCAAATTTTACTAAAACAAACGAAGAGTCCTGCGACACTCAAAGACTAACACATTTATATATTGCATGAACTTTTGTGGGAGAAAATTCCACTTCATCAGGTGCTTTGAAGATGGAGGAACTTACAGAATGCAAGGAAATAAATGCAGGGAAGTGTAAGTCATGGGAACGGGTCACACTGTAACAGCAAATCAAAACAGTTGTTAAGATTCCAACACTGGGGGACAGCATATAGAGGAAGATGAGGTCAAATCACCTGTTGTAATGAAAGAAAAATCCAATGTCCCTATTAAGTCCTGAAACAATGCAATTGAATTTGCAAATATATTTGATTTCAGCAGTTTTTCTTTGAATCTTGATTTGGTATTCATCTGTCTGAGCACTGCAATTAGCAAATCATTAATGGAGTGATCAGGAAGATTGAAATGCTGACCCACTGGTTTTATAATGTTTTGGTTTCTGATGACAGATTTGTGCCCATGGATTCATTTGTGCAGAAACTGTCCTGTTTGTCCAATATATAAAGCAGATGGACATTTCTGGCACATCTTGCTTGCAAGGTTTTCCCAGTTAAATACAGATCTTGAGTAAAATCTTTAGCTATTGTACGCTGATGGAGCACCAGGTACCTGGCACTATATTTTTATGGGTGTTCTAGAGAGAGAGAGAGAGAGTAACCATGCAGATCCCAGTTTTCAAAGGGGTCTCAACTAATGGAGTGTATATTCTAGCACTGGTGGACCCCACTACTGGACCGGGATCTCATATTGCATGGTTGGTTTTCTCTGTCAGACCTGTTCTGCACTCCTTACTCTAACATTCCCATTGACTTCAGTCAGTGCTTTGCTCCAGGTCTGTGTTTGCTGATAGCTAGAGTTCTTTAATGGACCTCTGCAGCAATGGGGCAGTGACAAGGAACAATTTGACTGAATAGTGAAATACAGCCCCAACAGAAAAGAATAATATTTTTTCTGTAGCTCTTATTGGGATTTTGGACATAGCTTTCCCAAGCCTGTTATGTAAGATACAGAATCTATAAAGATGAAATATGACAGCTCAGATTTGCTGAATTAAATGCAGGCATTACCATTTTAAGCTGAACAACTGTCTTGATTACAAAGTCAATAGCCAAGTAAAACCACATCTTCATGAAAATTACAAACATGTCCATATGTCATGGAGAAACCACAGCTCAGAGAATTTTAAAATCCAATCTTCTGAGAGGTTTGTTAACTTTCAGTTTGTGAATGTTATACACTTACACACTTTTACAGGTGGGTAGGTTTCTCTACATCAATTTAAAGTGAATTTCTATAAGACATTTTGAAGTAAAACTGGAAAATGAATGCAGTACTCTCATGATATGTCACATCATAAAATCTTACAGAAAGATGTTTTCCTTGGTTCCCTAAGTAGTTTGGAAAGCTTATTCGTCTTGTTTAATGCTCACATTTCCATGACAATTCTATCTGTGCTATCCAGTGGATGATGATGCTATAAGAAAAATATATACTCCAAGTGTCATAATTTATTAACTGCACCTTTGATGAAGTCATTGTATTAGGATAAATTCCTACAGTTCTCACTTGTATGCAATGGGGGCGAAATCTGGGTCAAATGAAGTCAGTAAAAGTTTTGCCATTCACTTCATACGGGAGATTTTCCTAAAGTGAAAAATGTAAAATTTGGCCCTGTCACAGTATACAGACCCGTGCATCCCTAGATATGATCTATGTAACTTTTCTATTCACTTTTGCAATGTACTTGTATGGTGTGATGCCAAATAGGCCTTGCAAGGTTCCATTAAGAATGCCTTTAATATATTCTGTATAATTACCATGGTATCATGTTTCCTGTGTGTATGTACAGATGTGAAGCATGTTACATGGCTCAGACCCCCCATTATCTCTCTTAGGCTGGAGAGATGCACGACAAAGAGAATCACACAGTAGCATAGAAAGGGAGGGGCTGAGCAGGAATTGAAAGGAAATGCAGACACTTTAAACTGGGAAGAAGTTTTTGGCTTTTTGTTGGTGAAACACAATCTTGAAAACAACTCCAAGAGACTGGGCCTATCCACATGACCTGGAGGGCCAAGGTTGGCTGAATATTACCAACAGCCAGCCTTGTGGGTAAGAATGAGGAGACTAGACTAAAGAGTAACCTTGGAATAGCGTTATCAGATTAGCATGCATTTTATACTTTTTTATTTACTTATGGTAATTCCTGACTCTTTTATTAAATGATTGTGCATTGATTTGCTACATACTCACTTAAAATCATATTGTAATCAATGAACTAGTATTTGTTTTATCTAAACCATGTGAACTTTAGGGGGTATGAATGAGTGAGGTTGAATATATCCATTTCATTGTTAAAAGGATGGACAAGGGTCTGTTGTGGTTGGAGAAGGGTCCCAATCCTTATGGGATGGAAGTTCTCTGTATAGTGTCTGGGGATTGGGGATGCTCACTAGGGGACCGAGAGAATGCACACCCACTGCCTGGGACCAATTCCACACAGTATGCTTGTGTGAACTGACTCAGTAGTCAGTGGTCATCTGGCAAAGGAGGGTAAGTAGGGGTTCAGGAGAGGAGATAGTGGGTTCACAGTAGCACACTGAACCAGATATTGCGAGGGAGATGTCACAAGCCGTTAAATAATTGTTTGGATTATGGAATATTTACAAATTGCAAAGTGCCCTGATCCAAATCCATGGATAGAAATATTCCTTATATGGTGGAGAAGTTTGTATCCAAATTCAGATCTGAAGCTCAGGTTAAACTTTTAAAAAAGGAAATAGACTTTGCAGGTGAAACAGAAATATGTCGTTGGAACAATAGTGGTATGAAGAGGACTAGAGTTTGTGACAGGGCTTCCACTTTCATACCAAGGAAAAGCAAGAATATTTCATATAGCCTTTTGGGCTCAGTTCTGCCTTAATTTACCATATGCGTATGTGATCAATCTTGAACTTCCAAAATGTGCTTCTGTGCTCTGAGGGAAAGATGATCATGGGATCTTACAGTTGTGGTTTCTGATGATGTCCTTGTTCATTTTCTCCTATTTGAGAAGCTTTAAACAAGTCTATAATGAAAAACTAAAATTCAAAAAAAGAAAAGTTGTTCTTTAATTTCATCTCTTGTCTGTAGAAGGAAGGAAGGCTCAATTGCTTACCACAGATCTTTCTCAACACTCGTACATGATTTCAAGGCACAGCAGAAGACTGTTTTCAGGAGTTCTTGTGCCTTTACAAATAGAGGTAAAATGCTCTTCAGCTGGTGAGAAATTAAAAATGCAATTTCAATAGAACAGTAGGAGAGCATTGAACTGTTAGAGAATGTCAGTGATATCAACTGAAGAACTGGCACTACAAAGAACCATACAGTTATCAGAACATCAAGCTATCAAGAAAAATATTTCATAATTAAGATGGATAATGCTTTAATCAATGAGGATTTCTAATTGCCACTACAGATGCCAATATAAACTATGAATTTACATCCCCGTTACTATTGCAGAACACTTGTAAAAAAAAAGGAGAATATCACTTACACAAAATGCAGGGATTATCCATCATATTTGACATGGTAAATATGGCATTCATTTTTCATTTCTCAATAAATAGTATACATGAGCTTCTGATTATGTTATAAAGCATTTGGGACAGGGGAAAGATTGTGACTAGCTATTCAGCATTCTGCAATAGTTGCTTAATTTCAGTAATATTATAGTTGAAACACTTCAACCATAATTGACAGTTTTCATTATCAAACTAATTTTATTTAAGTAACTTTCTATGTGACTGATACAGGAAAAATCCCTTTAGGAAAGATTTATCAGGCCAAATGGCCTTTCTTGCTCAGTAGTTCCTTGTTAGCTGGATTACAAATCTGTATCTGCTGAGAATTCAGCATCCAAGCTGCTCCAGGAGTTTTTAATAGCACTTAGGATGTTGAGACTTTATCTTGATTGGCTGTTGAAGAGGATTTTTTCCCCTAACGAAATATTCCAGTATAAGATTCTCCCAGTGATATTCTGTATGTAGAGATAGAGGCATATTGCCAGTAGACGTGTGAGCCCTATGGCCAGAAGTGTCAAAGAGGAAACAGTCCTCTGTTCCTGCTACTGGTGAAAAAAGAAAGGTATGGCCACACAGAATTTGCCTGAGGAACTTTCCAACAGTTTCTCTAGTGACACTTGGGAGATCACTGTAATTATATAGGAACCTAGATTTTGAAGGGAAAGCAACTTCCACCTTGCGGCAAGGATTTTGCTCATTTGTCTGATAGTCTACTGATTTGCTTTTGAGAGTCTTGTGGAATTGGAAAGACTTTGTGGCAAGAGACAATGGAGATGGAAGACTTTGCAAGATCTGATGCCAAAGACTCTGTAATGAATGAAAATGCAGAGGCAATTCTTTTTGGAAGCCACAGAGGGACAGCAGCAGACCTTGCTATGTAGCTGCTGAATAAAGTTGAAATCACTATAGCTGAACAAGGGGACAGGGCTGTAACTATGGCAGGGCGAGTGAGGCTTTGCCCCAGGCATGCTGGAGTGGGTCCATTGAGCCTCTCCATTAAAGGGTGCATTCCTTGCCGCTCACCCCGGCGCTGGCCATTGTAAGGGGTGCTTTCCGACTGGGTGCTGGATTCCTTAGTTATGACTCTGCAAGGAGATAGAGTCTCAGGACAGGATAAGGCAGCACATCCCAAGAGACTGGAGAAAGCCTGCACAAGTGTTTTTCTTGGACTATATGCTACTAACTTATATCAAACCTTCATAGTGGTTTACTGGATGGGACAAGGGATGTAGCTTAATATCGGGACATCTACTGGATGTTGACACTAGCACATGGCAGAATCGTTGAATGGAATTCTGTCAGATTTCTGGGGAGGGAGTGTTTCATTGATAATTTGGATAGATATATTGTTGCTGCATTTTCCCAAGATGATACTGTGCTCTGTTCCCACAATTAAGCTTCCATTGTTTCATACAGAGACTGAAGGCTGTGAATGGGGAAGTATTATCCAATAAAGGCACCCAGGGAAGGTATTTAGTGATCATAGAATTTCTGGGTGGGGCCTCAAGTTGTTGGTGTTTGACAGTGTTAAGAGGAATTCCAATCTATTTGAATTTAGCCATGGCAGAAGGGTTACAGAAAGATGCTGAATACTGGATAATCACATAATGGGGGAGCTGGAGAGTTTAGCTCTCTTATTGGCCCACTTCTAGCTGGCTTTGCACAAGTAGCTGTTCAAGCAAAGCACCAATTAAATTCTATAGAGTGACATATTAAAAACAAACAAATGCTCAAGTTAGCTACCATAATTTTTATTATTGGTTTTTACTCATCATTTATAATTAACTGTAGCTTTACACACCCACAGGTTAATGTGTTTATTGATATATTTTTCCTGCAATACACATGTTGGAAGATTTGTTTTGGCTGGCATTAGCTCAGATAGAAAATCATTTTTTAAAAATTTTTATGTTATATATGGAGTGAATAGACATATTGCATTCCACTTTCTTATGCCCAGTATGTGCAAACATGCCTTTCAGAGGGTCAGGTCAAGACGCAACACACTAGTGGAATGTGATGATTTATTAATCACTATTAGTAATGATATGCTGTGAGAGAGTTAGATGAAAAGTGCATCAGTGGTGATCACTGGTCAGAAATTAACATGAACCACTAGCAACCAAAATACTAGCAATTTTCTATTATAAATGTAAGAAAATACCTGTTACCATAGCTCAGAGTCTGTATTGTAACTGGAAACTGTAGCTGCCATTTTAAACAGGCATTAAGGGCAGAGTTTTATTACTCTAAATGGTAAGTTGTTTTCATGGTGTTTTCCTCCTTATTTATTTAAATCCATATTTATAAAGCAAGCACACATCTCTGAAGCCTCTGGGTGCATTTACATTGCTGAAAATGTAATTACCATACATATCAACAAAATCACAACATACTGCCACTGCCTATAAAAAGAAGCACATCCCCTACTCTTGAAATTAGCAGTTGCGGTAGCAGCAATGCTATCAATCTATCTTAAAGGGAATGCCCGTACAAATACAATGAACTTCGCTTTTACTGTGTTTCATTATGCTAGAAAGATTTATTTTGGGGTGAGAATGTGTCTCGGGCTTATTAATGTTACCACTGGGCAAAAACTGTGCACCACAGTTAAACTGGTCAATATCAATTTTGGGAGTTGATTTGCTAATTAAATAAATAAATAAACCCCAACACACAGGAAAAATTTTTGCTGCAATTTTTTCTGTGAAAATAAAAGCTATTATTGCCTGGAATGGAAATGGCCATTCAGCTGGAGCAAGCTGTGAAAGTGGCTAAATGGTGAATTTTGTCAAAGGGGTGTGGGAAGGGAGGAGGAGATTTTTCCAGGAATCAAAATCCAGCTGTTTTTTTCCCCCAGGTTTTGTTGACAGAAATAGAGTAGTGGATCCTATTCCTGCTTTAAACAAACAAAACAAAACAAAATCCCTTCTCAACTGCATGAGAGGGGCTTATATCATATATCATGAATTCTCTTGAACTGTCCTATGTTTTCTGCTGGTGCAAAAATACAGAGGGTACAAAGTATTTCAAAAGTCCCCATGGCTTGTAAATTGGTGTCTCTGGGATGTAATCCTTCTTCATTATGCGAGAAATGCAGAACCTGAAGCCTAAATAATGTAAATGCTAGGGAAGTGGGTGGGTAAAATTAAAGTGAGTAGCCTCACACTGCTTTTACACTGGTATAACTCTGGTAATATCATCATGGCAGTTTTGGCACCAATGTGTGAGAAAAATTATATGCTGAACTGTGGATCTCACAGTCTCTTTTTCTCTGTAGCTGGGTAGTGATCCCTTTGTGCCTAAAATGGAGATAATCTCTTTAAGTGATCTATTGTGGTGGGGGAGGGGAAAGTAGGAATAAGTTGTGTCATTGTTAGGTAAATACACAGTTAGCACTTCATGTCCAGAAGCGTGATAGTTTTAGGCATGCTCAGTAGATTCCTTATAGCTGGATTTGAACTCCATGAGGGCAAGTAGTCAGGGCAGCTGCACTACAAAAGGCCATGTGCCATATGTAGGCTGGAAGAAGCTGAGCCCAGGAGCAGAAAGCAGGTTGTTTCCCCTAACTCTGCAAGATTTTTGCCTCAGGTTAGTGGTATTGTTAACCCTTTGACAGGGAAGCCCTGGCAAGGTTAATTACAGAAAGGGAAAATTGGGAGGGTGTGACGTGCTGCATCCCATCTACAGTTTTGGAGGTGTGATCTGTGTATCATTCGTGTTCACCCTTATAGTCTACCTGTATATGGTTCAATGTAAAGTAGGTCAGTTACGGTGGTTGTAATGATCTTGAGGGTTCATTAAAGACGATGCTACTGAATGAGTAAGGAATAGAACTTTAATCATACAGACAGGTATCCAGGTGTGTACCTGGGAGCAGCCATGTTAGATCTTCTCTGGGGCACGTCTCTTAATTTACACAACACTGGCCCATGCTAGGGAGTGTCACAACCTTCTACAAGCATATCACTACATCTTCCCCTCTAAGGAAAAGAAGTAAACAGTTAGATACGTATAAAAGCTAGCTAATAATACATACACTAACATCTAACAACACATAACAGCTATCTAAACAAAAACATGCAGAACAGTCCATAAACCCAAGATATGAACTACTTAGGGAGGAGAGGTTACTAGTACATCACTCTCAAGTGAGTTTTTACCACCCACTTCCCTTACATATGCTAGCAAGTCTCTATGAGTCTTTCTGGGTGTTTGATGACTCGACTAGATCTTCTCAGTACTGGTCCTTCATTCAGATCTGAATTCTCTTGCTCCCTGATGGTTTCATTACTATGTGTTGAAGATATCGGATCTGTCAGGGGAGGCATGCCAGAATCTACTTCAAATTCCACGGTGTTGGAACTTTCTGGAATTAGTCGTAGATCCCGTCGATTACGTCGAAATGTGTCACCTTGATCTGTGTGGACCACGTAAGACCATGGATGCAGCTGTTTTTTAATAGTACCTCTTCGTCCTCAGGTATTAGAGGAGTGATTCTTCAGGCACACTCTGTCACCTGGGTTAAGGGATGGAAGATCACGAGCCCTTCTATCAAAATAATATTTCTGCTTCCACTTTTGGTTTTCTTTCATCTTCCGAATGTTAGCATTGTTCCTGGATTGCAGCAGTGTATCAGTAATAGGTAAATTAGATCTGATCCTTCTTCGTATTAACAGTTGAGCTGGAGAAAAGCCGTTCTCCAGGGGTGTATTTCAGTAGACCAGCAATGCTGTATACAGATCACCTCCAATTTCAAAAGTTTTTTTTTCATCAGGTTCTTTACTGTCTGTATAGACCTTTCCACCAATCTGTTTGATTGGGGATAATTTAGACTGGAGGTTTCATGACGAAAATCCCAATCTGAGGCAAATTGCCTGAATTCTGCACTTGAAAATTGTGGCCCATTGTCGCTGAAGATCTCATCAGGAATTCCATGTCTGGAGAAAATTCCTTTCGTGCCAGTGATCACTGAATTACTATTTGTACTGTTCAGTGTGCAAATTTCTGGATATAAAGAGTAATAATCAGTGACTATTAAGTAATCCTTGGAACACCAGGTAAATAAATCCACACCTACCTTCTCATAAGGTCTCTGTGGAACAGGATGGGGTCTCAGTGTCTCTGCCTGTTGGCATGGCCTGTATTTCAAGCATGAAAAGCAATTTTTTACCACATTGGTAATGTCATGATTGATCTGTGGCCAATACATGACCTCTTGTGCTTGTTCTTTGCACTTCTCAATTCCCAAGTGACCTTCATGAATTTTCTGTAACATTTCTTTTTGGAGGCTCCGTGGTATTACAACCTTCCAACCTTTGAAAATCACCCCATCTACCATAGTCAGTTCATGCCTGCAGTTCCAATAGTCTCTTATACTTAGAGAGCAAACGCTTATTATTTCAGGCCATCCTTTAATTATCACCTCTTTGAGGAGTCCCAACGATTCATCTTTCTCAGTCTCTTCTCTTATGTGTTGCAGTCTTCTGTTAGTTATGGGATTTGTGCTCACAATCATATCTACATAGGCTTGCACTTCTGTTTCTGGTGTCTTCTCAGGTACCATGGGTTCTACTGCTCTGGAAAGTGCATCTGCTGTGAACATAAATTTGCCTGGTGTGTAGGTCACCAATAAATTGTATTTCTGCAATTTGATCATCATTCTTTGAATCCTTAAGGTACAGTCATTTAGTAGTTTGTTAAATAATACAATCAAGGGCTTGTGATCTGTTTCAGCTTCCACTCTCTGTCCATAAATATACTGATTGAATCTCTCACAGGCAAACAAGATTCCTAAAAGCTCCTTCTCAATCTGTGCATATCTAGTCTCTGCATCAGTCAGTGATTTGGATGCATATGCCACAGGTTGCCAGCAATCTTCATATTTTGTAAAATCGCGGCACCCAACCCCGACTGTGATGCATCCGCAGAAATTTTCATGGGCTTCTCTGGAGCAAAAAATTTCAATACTGGTTCCTGTATCAAGTCTTGTTTTAAACTTCTCCATGATTCCTCCTGTGCAGCATCCCAGCACCATTCATTTTTGTCCTGTAGGAGTTGTCTCAATGGTTCCGCCTTGGCAGAAAGATTGGGTATGAATTTTCCAAGATAGTTAACCATTCCCAGGAACCGTTGGACATCTTTCTTTGACTGGGGACATGGCATCATTTCAATGGCTGAAATCTTCCTCTTATCCAGTTTTACACCTTCATGGGAAACAATGTCACCTATAAAAGTCAGTTCTCTAACTCCTAACACACATTTCTCCTTATTTAGTTTGTGGTTTGTGGCTCTAGTTGCATCCAACAGTTGCTGAAGCCGACGATCATGCTCCTCTTTTGTAGAGGCCCAAATGATGATGTCATCCATGGAGGTGTCCACACCGCTAATATGTTCATAGATCATCTGTACAGTTTTGTGATACACCTCTGGTACTGAAGCTATGCTGAAAGGTAAACGTAAAAATCTGTATCTTCCGAAAGGAGTATTAAATGTGCATAATTTTGAGCTTTCCTCTGTTAATTTTAGCTGCCAAAATCCAGAGGATGCATCCAATTTACTGAAGTATTGAGCATTTGCAACCTGAGCCATAATCTCTTCTCTAGTTGGTAGTTTGAAATGTTCTCTTTGTATAGCTCTGTTGAGGTCTCTGGGATCTAAGCATATGTGTAGCTGGCCATTACTTTTTTGCACTATAACTAGGGAGCTCACCCATTCCGTTGGCTCCTCTATTTTTTGTATTACTTGCATTTCTTCCATCCTTTCAAGCTCAGCCTTGAGTTTATCACGGAGTGCAAATGGCACCTTTTTACATGGATGAATAACTGGAGGGATCTGCTTGTTTATGAGGATTGTATGTTCACCTTGCAAGCAACCCAGTCCCTGAACCAGATCCTGATATTCTTCAAGGAGTGCCTCATAGCCAGATGCAGCCCTATCTTGTAGTGAGACCACCCTTTTTACCAGATTCAGTTTCTCACAGGCGGTCAGGCCCAAAACTGGTGTCACCTACTGTGGCATTATAATGAAAAGCAGCCTGTACATGGTGTTCTTATGGTTAACACTAGCAAAGCAGCGTCCCTGCACAGGTATATTTGTTCCAGAATACCCAGTTACTTTTATGTTTGTTGGTCCCAGCTTGGGTCTTATTCTCAGTCTCTCATAATCTCGTGTAGACAGAATGTTAACCTGAGCTCCTGTGTCTAGTTTCAGTGGAATGATTGTTCCATTCACTGACAGAGGCAGTATCCAGTCCCTCTCACTAGGTTTGCTTGATCCCAGTACATCAACAAAGCACTCCTCAGTCTCACCGTCAGTAACTAAATGCACTTGATTTTTGTGCATTTGAGATCTGCAGCAGTTTGCAAAATGATTAAGTTTTCCACAGTTATGACAGAGTTTCCCACAGGCAAAACACTTTTTGGGACCATGCCATGATCCACACTTGCCACAAGACTGTCTGGACTCAGTCTTCCTGATAGCAGGGGTTGGTTTCACATTGTGATTTGAACCACTCTGGCTACATGCTGTTTGTCTAAGTGCATGCACTGTCCCTTCTGGTGAATTCAGCTCTTTTACTTGTGTTTTTACCATTTCAGTGGCCCTACATATTTGAAGGATTTCATTCAAAGAGATCTCTCCCTTTCTGAGCAGTCTTTCTCTTAATCCGTTGTCTGTAATTGCCACAAATGAGTCTGTCTTTGATCAGAGACTCTGCCAAGCCACCAAAGTTACAGCTTTTACTGAGTTTCCTTAATTCTGTAACATATTGGTCTATGGTGTTATCTGGTTTTTGCATGCATGTAAAAAATCTATGCCTCTCAAAAGTCACATCCTCAAACTTAGTCAGTATAGTGTTTAAATTCATGCTTTCACCATCTTGAAATTCAAAGTTATTATATACATCCAGTGGCTCCTCCCCAACAACACGCAAAAATATAGATGATTTCTGGTTTTCATCTTTGTTCTGTGCTCCAATGGCAGGCAAATACAACAGAAATTGCTGCTTAAACTTTAGCCAGTTTTCTGCAACATTACCAGACATTTGGAGAGGTGAAGGAGCCTGTAAAACATCCATGTTTAGAGCTTACACTTACTTGCTGAAGGCTTTCTTTGTTTTCAGAGATCCCTGATGTTTTGCTGTTTTCAGGTGCAAATGCAGGATTATTCCTCCAAGTCTTTTTAGTTTCCAAACTCATTCACTATCTTCTGACACCATGTAATGATCTTGAGGGTTCATTAAAGACGATACTACTGAATGAATAAGGAATAGAACTTTAATCATACAGACAGGTATCCAGGTGTGTACCTGGGAGCAGCCATGTTAGATCTTCTCCGGGGCACATCTCTCAATTTACACAACACTGGCCCATGCTAGGGAGTGTCTCTAAATTCACAGCCTTCTACAAGCATATCACTACAGTGGTTTTGGAATGATCATGACAAACCCAACACAGGCATTCATACAAGCACAATAAACTAGCTAAGTGTCCTTGGCTCAACAGGAAAAGATCATGTCCATTGTGAGACATGAACAATCACCAGCCCCAGAGGTGTCACGGAAGTTGTAAATAAAAACAAAGAGACACCCCTGGCTAGGAGGCTCTTCCATGGATTTCATCTTCTGTGTAACACCAAGGACTGGTAACCTAACCCCAGCCTTAGCATGGCACACCTACTTCTCTTTTCTTAAAATGTCATTATAGAGAAAAGGCCATTTATATTTTGTTGTCTTCCCTTTTGTATTATTTTTGGAACAGGGTTTTGTTTGTTTGTTTGTTTGTTTAAATCTACATACTACCAGAGTGGTTAGTTAATTGGTTATCTGAATAGCTAACTGACCAATTTCAGCAGGGGAAGAAAGCTGCCAAGTTCCAAAGGTTTCCAAAGGCTCTCAGGTTCCAAAAGCCATCTTCCTTTTCATTTGGACCTTCCTTACACAGACTCCAGGATCCTGGTAGATCACGTAATGCTGCATAGGCATCATCCTCCCTCCTCAAAAGAAGCCAATCCACCTTGTGTGTCTGGCCCGGCATTCTATGATGGTCTGCAAGGTGGTTTTGATTGATACCTCATGATATGCCCCTGTTATACCTGTTATTAAAAGGGATTAATTGAGGTGTAGATGCATCATGCAAATGACATATCTTTTAAATTAAAAATGTTGCTTTCCTAATGAATGACTTTCTCAAAATATACAGGCAAAGGGTACTTGCCAGATACCACATGAGACCCAAATCTGTCACCCTGATGCCAGATGTTGCTGGCAGCAGCAGGGGCCAGGTTCAAATAGCTAGCAGTTCTTCTTAAAACTGGCAGTAGCTTGAGTGTTCACTCTTTGCTAATAGCTGAACTCATACAAATAAAGAACAAATCAAAGCTTCAAAGAGAAACTGGAGAATTGCAATTCATATGCAAATTTGATGGTGTTAGATCAGGGCTAAATAAGGACTCCGGATTTTTTTCTCATTACAACAGGTGATTTGACCTTATCATCCTCTATATGCTGTTCCTCAGTGTTTGAATCTAGACCACTGCATTTGATTGCTGTAACAATCTGACCTGATCCTATGACTTACACTTCACTGCATATATTTTCCTCTGATTCTGCAAGTTCCCCATCTTCGAAGTGTCTGATGAATTCAGATTTTCTTTTGTGAAAGCTCATGGAATGAACAATTATTTTGTCTTTAATAGTGCCACAGAACTCCTTGTTTATTTCTCAAAATTACTGATCAGTAATACCTTTGCCAGGTACCTTTTATAGGCAATATGTGTCCACTCTCAAGTATTGAGTCTGTATATCAAAGAACAATGTTATTAGGGAGTGGAAAACAGAATCAGCTTGGGAAATCACTGCAACAATGTACCCATATGAATGACACTGCTCCCTCTCTGTCCCTCCCTCCCAGCAGTGATTTCAGCTTTTAGCCGTGGGGTAGGAGCATCCTCACCAGCATTCACTCTGCTCTGCTGCTGTCATCCATGACATCAGCAAAGAACTGCTTGTGTATTATGCTCTGCCAAGGAGTCTCCTCTGTAAAGACCTGCCTTTATATCATTTCCCATGGCAAAATTGTCAGTCCATATCATCTCTCAGTGCAAAGTCCTCCCAATAATGTAGGATCCTCAGCAGCAGCACACCAGGAACCTATAGGAGCCATAAGCAGAACTCTTGCCTGTTTTATGCTGTGGTCCACCTCAGAGCAGCGATTCATAATGGCCATACAAGTCAAACCAGTGGTCCATCTAGCCCAATATCCTGTCTTCCAACAATGGCCAATGCCAGGTGTGTCTGAGGAAGTGAACAGAGCAGGGCAATCATGGAGTGATACATCTCCTATAGTACAGTCCCAGCATCTGGCAGTCAGAGGATTAGGGACACCCAGAACATGGGGTTACATCCCTGACTACCTTGTCTAATAGCCATTCATGGACCTATTCTCCATGAACTTATCTAATGCTTTTTTGAACCCAGTTATAGTTTTGGCCTTCACAACATCAACTGGCAACAACTTTCTCAGTTGACTATGTGTTGACTGAAGAATTACTTCCTTTTGTTTGTTTTAAACATGCTACTAGTAACCTCATTGGATGATCCTTGTTTCTTCTATTATGTGAAGGAGTAAATAACAGTTTTTTCTCACTACCATTTGTGATTTTACAGACCTTTAGCATGTATCCCCTTAGTTGTTTCTTTTCCAAGCAGAAGAGTCCCAATCTTTTTAATCTCTCCTGATATATAAACTGTTCCATATCTTTAATAATGTTTGTTGTCCTTTTCCATACCTTTTCCAATTCTAAAACATCATTCTGGAGACTGAGTGACCAGAATCATGCACAGTGTTCAAAGCCTGAGCATATCAGGGGTCTACCCACACCACAAAAACAAACCCCATTGCCCCCCAAGAAAGCAAAATGTGCAGGTAGATTCGGTCAATGACAGTCAGAACAAAATGTGATAACAGTCTGAGCAGCTGCTCCATAGCCGTAGGTCCTGAATAACTGCACAAATCCACTGCTATGTTAAACAGGAACAGTAATTTCAGGCAGCCAGAATCAGGAGCCAAGAATGAAAGGTAGTGCACATAACAGTCACTGCAGAACTCTTTTCCTTTCTTCAGTCTGTGTTTGCTCCTAATACTCAACCAGTTCTGAGTTTGTATGAAGTTATAATGTGCATCTGGGGAATTCTAAGTAGATGGTCCATGCAAATAAAGCTCTCTACAGGCATGCTTTCTCCCGTAGATGGGGCAGAGATCTCCTTTTCTGATGTAGATTCTGTTGCCACCTGCATAAATACTGCTTGTTCTCTGGCAATTCTGGCCTCTCTTCATCAAGAGTGGAGAGCTCATTGGTATGTAAAGCATCAGGCCACAGGGCTTAATAATCAGATCCAGGTTCATACAATCTCCTATTACTCCAAGGGCTTAAATTCAGCTAGATCCATCTGTATTTTCAAACCCTCTAGAGATTTTATAGCAAGTGGGAAGTTGCAAAGGGGGCTCCAGGAAATATTCTATAGGAATTTGAGCCCTGATTACTCCCCTGGACAATCTGAGGACCAATTGCCTGCTGTGTCTAAGATTCTTTGCTCTTCATTTTAGGCCCTTTATGGTCACACTACTGTGATACTTGTCTGGTATCTACTTGTTATCTAATTATGTGTCTGAGATGCTATATGAGAGTGAATTGAAGAGAAGGTTTGTGTCAAACGGCTCTAATCCTGAGTGACATAGTGCTATTAATAATTAAATAAAGCCCATATTATTTGCAGTTAGCAACATAGACTAAGATAAGGAGAAAAATCTTACACTCCAGAGAGAGCTGATCATCATAGGAATCAGGAAAGGTTTTTCTCCTATATTCTCAATGTACAGTTAATTACTGGATTTTCTAGACTTCTGCTGACTGTCAGAGATATGATACCGGACATGACAGACTGGTGCTATAATATAAATTGGCAAATCACTTTTTTCTGAAAGCCTAGGCAAATTCTGCAAGCAGAATAACTAACTAACTAAGTAACTAACTAAATAAACTTCTTTTCAAAGATAAAATAACCTCACCCTGGTTATGGCATGTGTCTGTAAGTGCTTTGACACTGACATGGTGAACAAGAACAAAAGCATAGGTGAAAATTCAGCCAAATCCATGGCTTGTCAATTCTGTAAAGTGGTTGATTTGAGAACAAATATATTTGTTCCACTCCAAGACCTACACTGGGTAACGTAAAAGTGAAAACAAAGCGTTTTATAACTTTGTATTTCAGAATTGCTGAATTACTGTCTGCTGTTGGCTTAATTCATTAGATGTGTAATTGAAGCTGGTAAAATTCAGTATTTATATTCAAGGAAAATTCCAGTATTTTGAAATTTCCTTTGATCCTGTGTTAGAACATAAAGTCATAGTTTCCCATAAAACAAAATTTGTGAAAAATTTAATTTTGAAAATATCAGAATGACCTTACTAAAGTGCTTTATTTTTTACTTTTGTAGTCTAATCATATTTAGAATGTGATTTTGCTATTATTCTGTTACGTTATAAATTAAACTAGAATATAACATTTGAAACAAAGTCACAATGAAGTGCTTCAGGAAGGTTATTTCAGTATCCTTGAAATGAAATTTTTCATTGTTGATACCCTATGCTCCAATATGTTTTCTGTTGAAAATCTTGATTGTTGCTGTTCACATAAAACATTTTGATTTTTGTTAAATCAGCATTTCCTCACATAAAACTGTTCTGTCAGATAATTTCTGATCAGGCTGATTAGCAACATCCATTCACTGTCACTTATTTTACACTAGGGCTTGTCTAAAAGCACTGTTTGGGAGACGTGATTTCTAAGGACACAAATGTGTTGCACAATAATTGGTCTATGTAAACCCTGCTGATGTGCTTTAACATAGTTCTCTTTGACACAATGCTATATTAAAATATGTAAGGAACATTTAATATGCACCAGCAGGGTCTACACAATTAATGTGCAATACTTTTCCTTGCTTTAGAAATTGCAGCCTGAGAGTGCAATATTCCATCATGTAGAGAGGCTTTGTTTTTAATCATTGGGCTGGCAGGGACTGAATCTTTCAATACTTGTATAGCACCTACCATTATATAGCCCAGATCCTTATCCTATAGGTGCTAGTGAAAAACAAATTAATAATGTGTGTAAGGGGGGTGAAGCTCCTTAAATGTATATACCACACCAACTCTGCTGTTCCCACTTCACAGAGCAAGCTTTTCCTATTGACTTGGGACACACTGGTTACTCTGCAGGAGAAAAAAATAAAAGTGCCTTTCTTGAGGTTGAGATGATTGAGCATCATTTTCTCCGTATAAATTATTGAGGAAAGCTTTGGAAAAGCTCAACCTGAGTGTCTTTGACACATAATCCAATCACTTTATAATTGTTGCCAAGTTCCAAAGGGGTAGCCATGTTAGTCTAGTTCAGCAAAACAAGCAAGGAGTCCTTAGCACTTAAAGACTAACAAATTTATTTATTGCATGAGCTTTCATGGGAGAAAAATCCCACTTCATCAGTCTCCCACAAAAGCTCATGTGATAATAAATTTGTTAGTCTTTAAGTGACACAGGACTCCTTGCTTTTTATAAATGTTGTGAATTATTTTCATTAAAGTTTGAAGAACCTACTACAACTACTAAACTAACTGCCAATCAACATCCAAAGGCGCAGCCATGTCAGTCTAGTTCAGTAAAACAAACAAACGAGGACTCCTGGGATGCTTGAAGACTAACAAATATATTTATTGAATGAGCTTTCATTAGGAGAAAATCCCACTTCATCAGATGCTTTGAAGATGAGGGAACTTACAAGTTCGTTTGTTTGTTTTAACTGACAATTGTTTTGTATGTTTGTGTCACTCTCCCTCATCCCCCTCACCTTCACATTTTAACTTTATTTCTGGACTTGCTGAGATTTTCTTCTGGATTTTGCTCAATATACCATCCATCAGCAATAACTTCAAAGCAATCACTATATCAGTACATAAAATTTACCTTCAAAATTCAATGCATATATTTAACACAAGGTAATAAAGACAGATAAATACATTATTAAGTTCTTCTAGGCACACTGGGCATTGCTAACTTTATTTTCATTTATCAACTCTTGCAGGAATGTCACACATTTTTAAATTGGCAGAAAAGAGAAAGAAGTAATTAGTTAGAGATTTCCCAAGTATCTAGGGAGGCAGAAGAGTAATCAGTGCACACTGGCCAACAGCTCTGAACTGCTAGGTAGGGCTGTGTGATGGTGGAATATCTTGTCACTGCATTTTTTTATTTTATGTTAAGAAATTCCATATTTCCGTAATGTTGTTTTTCAGTAAAAAAAAAAGGGAGTAGGTGTTGCATAATGCATCAAGAATAGGTACAGTGATCCCAAGGACTAAAAGGAGGTGAGAGGCAGATGAGTTGAAAATCTCTGGGTAGAAACAGAAGAGACAAAAATAGGGATGGTATCAGGGTAGGGATCTCTGTAGATCACCAAATCAGCAAGAAGAGATGGGTGAGGCACTTTTAGAATGAACACCAGAAATATCCAAAACACAAGACTGATTGTATGAGGGACTATAACTTTTCAGACATCTGATGGAAAATTATAAAAAAACACAAAATTTCCACTAAATATTTAGACCATAAGAATGGCCATCCAGCCCAGTAGGTTGTCTTCCAATTGTGACCAATGCAGGCATTTCAAAGGCAACAAATAAAACAGGCAATCACTGAGTGATCCGTTCCCTATGGTACAGTCCCAGCTTCTGGAAGTCAGAGCCTTAGGGATAATTTGAACATATGATTGCATACCTGACTATCTTGACTAGTAGCCATTCATGGACCTATCCTCCATGAACTTATCTACAGTAATTCTTTTTAACTCAGTTATACTTTTGCTTCACTGCATTCCTTATCAATGATTTCCCCAGCTTGATTATACTTTCTTTTATTTGTTCTAAACCTGCTGACTATTAGTTTAATTGGGTGTTCCCTGGTCATTGGGTTACGTGAAGAAGTAAATAGCACTTTCATATTCTTTTTCTCAATGCCATTCATGATTTCAGAGATCTCTATCATACGTCCCCTTAACCATCTCTGTTTTAAACTGCATAGCCCCAGGGTTTTTGATTTCTGCTCATATGGAAGTTAACCCATATCCCTAATCCTTTTTGTTGCCCTTCTCTATAGTTTTTCTAGTTCCAATATATCTTTTTTTGATATGGGGCTACCAGAACAGTATATAGTATTCAAGGTATGGATGCATCATGGATCTATATAGTGGTATTGTGATATTTATTGCTTTATTGTCTAGCCCTTTACTAATTGCTCCTAACATTCCTTTAACTTTTTTGACTGCTACTGCACATCGAGCAGAAGTTTCCAGAGAACTGTCCATGATTACTTAAATTCCTTCTTGAGTGGTAGGAGCTAATCTAGACCCCACTCTTTTCTATCTACATTTGGGGTTATTTCTTCAAATCTGCGTGGACAGCACAGATCCCAGGACAGTTCTTTGTGGGACCTCACTATTATCTCTCTTCACTTTGAAAACTGATCGTTTATTCCTACCATTTGCTTCCTGTAATTTTAACCAGTTACAGATGCATAAGAGGATCTTCCTTCCCATCCCATGACTGCCTTCTTTAAGAACCCTTGCTGAGGGACGTTGTTAAAGGTTTTCTGAAACTCTAAGAAGACTATATCAACCTCATCACCCTTTGCCACATGTTTAACTCCTCAGAGTATTCTAACGCACCGTAGAGGGATGATTTTCCTCTCAGAAGTTGTTAACTCTCTCAGTATAGTAGGGT
The DNA here is from genome assembly GCA_007922195.1 of Podocnemis expansa. Classification (NCBI taxonomy): domain Eukaryota; kingdom Metazoa; phylum Chordata; order Testudines; family Podocnemididae; genus Podocnemis; species Podocnemis expansa. The sequence goes on from ML682066.1 coordinate 777,519, forward strand.
CATCAATATATCAGTGATGTATCATTGATGACAATGATGTCTTTAGTATATCATGCACATCTTTTTTATAGTGTTAACAAGTTTGCCTGGTACTGAAGTTATATTTATGGGTTTATAATTGGCAGAATTACCTCTGGAGCCTTTTTAAAAAATTGACTTTACATTAACTATACTAAAGTCATATAGTATAGGAGTTGATTTAAGTGATAGGGTACATACAGTTTTTGAATTTCATACCCAAGTTCCTTTAGGACTCTTAGATGAATACCATCTGGTCCTGGTGAATTATTACTATGAATTTATTAAAAAAACATCCTCTATTGCTACCGCGGTCTCAGACAATTCCTCAGTTTTATCATCTAAAAAGAATTGGTCAGATGTTGGAATCTCCTTCACATCCTCTGCAGTAACAAATGTATTTAGTTTCTCTTGAATGGCCATATCTTTCTTACATGCTCATTTAGCATCTTGATTTTTCAGTGGTATCCCTCTGGTTGCATAGCAGGCTTTCTGCTTTTGATGGATTTAAAAATATGCTGTTTAATTTTTGGTCTTTAGCTAGCTGCTCATGAAATTTTTTTTTGGCTTGCCTAACTATATTTTTACATCTGACCTGCTAGAGTTCATGCTCCTTTCTCTTTTACACAATAGGATTTGATTTCCATTTTTTAAAGGATGTGTTTTTACCTATGATCACTTCTTTTACTATGTTGTTTAGCCACAGTGGCATTTTTTTATCAGTCCTCTTACTGTTGGTCATTTTTTTTAAAAAAAGATTCGGGATAGACATTTGGTTTGAATCTCTATTATAGTGTTTTTAAAAATTTCAGTGCACCTTCCAGGCATTTCACTAGTATAACTGTTTCTTTTAATGACTGTTTCATTAGCTTCTTAATTTTCCTATAGTTGCCCTTTTTGAAGTTTAATGTTACCGTGATGAGGTTTTTTTTGAAATTTCCCTTCCCATAAGGACAGTAAATTTAATTACATTTATGGTTGCTCTTACTGAGGTATTCAGCTATATTCAGTTTTTGAACCGGATCCTGTGCTCCATTAAGGACTAAATCAAGAATTGACTCTACATTTGTGGGCTATATGAATAACTGGTCCAAAAAGCAATTATTCATGGAGTCTAGAATTTTTATCTTTGCATCCCATCCTGAGGTAACATGTATCCACCTAATACTGTGATAGTTGTGACCTCCCATTATTATTGGGTTTTCGGTAGCCTCTGTAATCCTGGGAGCATTTCAATATCATGTTGTATCTTGGTCAGGTGGTTAAGAATATATTCCTACTGTCATGTTCTTATTATTAGCACAGAATTTCTATCCATAGAGGTTTTGTGCTCAGCTTGATTCATTTAATATTTGTAGTGTATTTGACTTTATGCTTTCTTCACATATGATGTCACTGGTCCATGAGCATGAACTACTCTGTCATTCCTATATGGTTTCTATCCTGGTGTTGTATCCCATTGATTATCATTGTTCCATCAAGTTTTTAGGTTGTTTTTGTACCAATAACCTTATTTAATACCAGGAATCCATGAAGAAAGTCTTCAAATATGTTAGTGGCTCTTATAAAAGGAACTGTGATCAATTGTTCTCCATGCTCACTGAAGACAGGAGAAAAAACAAGGAAGATTTACATTAGATAATAGGAAAATCTTTCTAACTATAAGACCAGTTAAACTCTGGACTAGGTTTTCAAGAGAGCTTGTTGTACTTCCATCACTAGAGGTTTTTAAAAACAGACTGGACAAACATTCGTCAAAGATGGTCTCAGTTTACTTGGTCCTGCCTCAGTGCACGGAGATGAACTTGATTACTTCCTAGGGTACCTTACAGCCCTATATTTCTAAGATCCTATAAAATGGCTGTTTTTCACACTGAAGCTCCCAATGGTGATTGCAATACTTAGAGCTTGCTGGAGTACTGCATATTCTGGGTTGGCCTTCTTCCCCCAGGCATTCCACAGAACATCTCCTTCCTTCTTACCCCACCCTGTGACTCCCTGATCCTAAAGGGACCCCAGCTGGCCACTTAGAACACACCACTGCCAAGAATCTGTTTATTGGTGTTTTGGAGATACCTAACTTTGTGTAAAAGAATTCTTACACAATTACATTAATGAAAAAGCCTGATTCTTTGGATTCCATCTGTCCACAACTGAGTTTTCTGTGGTGACCATCACACTAGTTGTTAAGATCAAACTGCCGTCACGTACTGCATAAATCACAATGTCAGTATTGTTGGAAAACATGATAATGGGATTTGGAGTAGCTGCCCTAGCCACTTTATTATTATCTCCTTCAGCTTCCACCAGTAATTCTGTGCTATATATGATTTTGGTGAACAGCATAATCCTGACTTAACACAGCTATCCCTTTGGAATTTACATAATTCTGGTGTGTCTTCCAGCTGGATGCTGTCACTGCAGCTCTGCACCCTCCCTTTGCATGTTTCCTACCCCAAGGTAACCTCCTCATGCATACATAGTCAGTGGTTGGGCAGCTGGTCCACATATACTTTTGAGATGAGCTACCTGCCTTTCCCTTGCTCCTCCTCAATCAGGTTAACAGATGAGAAGACTAATAAAGTTCATGTGAGCATTGCTGTAAGTTTGGCATTAAACAAATATGTAGGTAGAGTTTTGACCAGGGTGGCAGGAGAATAAATTCAGTAGCAAATACTAGCAGCAGTCGCATTAGTAGGGCAGGACTTCTGGCTGAGAAATTATCAGCAAACAAAAAATAGTAATATGAGCATGGCCTCCAATTGGATTCTAAGCTGGAGACGATTTTATGCTAACATTGCTGGCTATGAGCCACCTACTGCTCATAGACAATCACTGAACCATAGCTGTGGCACCAGTTGGCAGTCGGATTGTTTGACATGAATGATGGCTTACTTTGTGGGAGAGAATTCAAAGCAAAGATCAGAAAGGAAGTAACAGCTGCCGTTGCTCTAGTTTTGTGTGGGTATTGCAGCTGCAATGTCTGCTTTGTGTTCTGAACAACGGAATAACTTACCTGTTACAGTCCACTGATATTTTCATATCAGTATTACAATGATATTCTCCTATCTCTAGTCTCCTCTTGATTGCTATCATTTGATTGCCACTCACACCAGGAGTCTTTGGCTCCTGCTTCCTGCATCAGCTCTGGGACAGCATGTTCATCTATTCTAGATGAATGGACACATCAGAACAATCCTCTCCAATTTTGACATCGTGAGCAGGAGCATCCTTCTTTGGAAGATTGCCTCTAGTACTCGTAGTTAATTTTTGTAAATGAGACCAATGCTTTTTGGCAGCCTTTTTCAGATCTGCAGACGAAATAGGCTGTTTGGGAGGTAGCCAGTACTGTTATAATTCCAGAGGCTGGTCTCAGTTAGTAACACTTGTCAAAATTGCCTCTTTTGGAGAAATCCCTCCTTCTTTTGAGAATGTAGAACCCTGCTCTATTGCCAATCAGTCATTGTCTTTTCTGAGGAATCTCTCATATGCTACAAGAGAGAAGAACCCTCATCTTTATTACCAACTATGTTTCTGTACATTAAAGCTGTATTCTGAATGTTTGTCAGATTTTGCATCAGGTACTTAAAATCCCAGATACAAGGAAAAGATGCAATTTCCAAATTTACTATCAAAATCTAGATTCCAGTCTTTGTAGTTTAGAATCTTATGCATTGAAAACTTAACATGCATTTGGCCTCCAGTGTAGTTCCCTATCTTCAAGCAGGGCTGGTACAACACAGGAAGCACGGTAAGTGTTGCAGGGAGGCACTGATGTTTGAGGGGCACCAGAATGGGGACTGTGCCATTGCACTGCCCTGTGACAGCACACGTCTGCCTGGGCATTTGCTGTGCTGCGGGGAGGGGGCCCCAGAAAACCTAGCACTATTCCTGTCTTCAGGCATCTGACAAAGTGGGATTTTCTCCCATGAAAGCTTATGTGATAAATGAAATGGTTAGTTGTTAAAAGTGCCACCAGTCTCGTTGGTTGTTTTTAAGTCATTGGAGTAATACTGATGTGAAAGCAGAATCATATCCAAGGCTTTTTTTCTGATTGACTCAGATAAGAAAAAATATAGATTTTTCCTCACAGACACAAACAGAGTAGCTTCAGTTAGTTCACCTGGAAATGAAAAGTAAAACACGTATACTAACCTAATACCTCTATCTAAACTGACGTTATAGTCCACATTTATGCTCAAGGTCTATGTCTACACTACAGCGCTTAGGTAAGTTGACTTAATAAGGTCGACTTAAAGTCGACTTTGTTAAGTTGACTTAGAGAGGCCCCATTTGTTTAAGTCTACTTTATAAAGTCAACTTAAGCCACGGGACCCACTTAAAGTTTAAATAGGTCCCCTGGATTAAATCAGCTTTATAAAGTTGACTTAAATGGCTCTCCTGCTTTAAGTTAACATTATTAAGTCAACTTTAATGGCCACATTTTGTTAAATCAACTTAATAATGTCAACTTAACCTTAAAGTTGACATTAAGGGTGAGAGTTATTAAGTCAGCTTAAGCAAGTGCTTAAGTCGACTTAATGAACTCCAAATGTTGCCCTGGAGTTGCTTAAGTTGACTTAAGCCTGGTTAAGTCAACTTAAGCTTCCAGCGTAAACATACCCTATGTGTTCAGCTATCAGATGTTTGTATAGTCAGGCTATGCCTGAGACCAGGCAGGGCCCAGATCTTGCTTAAAGTTGTTTGAAGTTGCAGATTTCCCAGGCAGAAAGCTCAAAATCCCTCCAAGCGTCTCTCTTTGTTTTCACTTCCTCTCACCCCTCCCCTCCTGGGCAGAGGTGATCTCTTTGCCTGGTCTGAGCCACCTCAGTTAGCATATCTTTGTTACCTCCTCCAGGTACTTGCTTGCTTCAGCTTTGGTTGTTTACATGTGACTGGTGGAGTGGTCTGTCTGTTTCTCATCCCCCTGAGCCATGCTACCCAGTTGTACACATGCATGAGGCTGCAGGAAACATATCATCATAGTAATCATACAGAATAGGTTATGAGCATCCATAAAGAAACTTTGTATGGCATAATTGGCATAAAAACATAAAATCCCAGTATATAAGTGAACAGAAAAAAACAGATACATCATAGCCCAGAATGCACAGCCGTGCATCCCATGACACTCCACCACCCCAAGGTTACTGCCAGTTCATCAGTTAAATCATGAGCATGTGAACAAGAATCAGACAGGCAAGTAGTAGAGAAAGAATGCTTGGTGCCCCATGGAGGCCTGGCCCAACACCCACAATGTGCTGTGTCCAGCCCTGAACATATCTGATGCTTCAGAGGAAAGAGATTAAAAAACCTCTTGCAGAATACATTTGAGCGATGGAGACTCCCTTTGCAGCTCCTTGTGAGCTTTAGGAATATACAACATAAACCAGAAGTGATTTCTGTGGCTCTTGAGCCATGATGCCCACCATCACAAACAACCTTGTCATATGATGACACTCAAATTCATCCAGTTATCTCTTAAATTAAGATGTTTGCCCCCTGAACTCTTCCTCTCTGATGGTTCAAAACTTTCTTCTAATTTCTATTCTGTTTGTTAATGGCCAGTTCATGCACATTTTTCTTGTGCTAATGCAGTCCTTTAGCTTAAATAGCTCTTCATCTAATTTCAATTTAACTGTCACTTTGCTATAACAGTAGGTTTTATTATTTTGAAATGACTGTTCCTTATTTTGAAATGACAGAGCTCCTCATGTCAAAATAAGGAAAGCGAGCGTAAAAATGCACTACATTAAATCGAAGTAATCATCATTATTTCAGTTTAAAGTTTAAGTGCAGACATACCTATTTATGGCTCATTTTTTGCAACAATTGGTAGTCTAAATAATAATGATGTATCCTGGGCTCTGATATCAAAGTATGACAGCAAGGCTGAAGCTGATATAGTGTATGAGTGTCACAACCCAAGCTGATTTAGCAATAATAGTAATTGTTTCTAGAGGGACACCATATTCAGTGTAGGAACACTGGGCAGAGATTTCATTACAACTTTCTTCCTGAAATGTTGTTTCACTAGCAATGGCTATGTCTACACTGGAGCCTTAGGTCAATTTAACCTGTGTTAAGTTGATCTAAGGTTCTCCCCGGCTCTATTCAAAAGTTAAGTCAACTTAAGTATTTGCTTAAGCTGACTTAATAACTCCTGCCCTGGAAGTTACCTTAAGCATTAGGCCTCATTTGAGGTGTTGTGTCCAGTTCTGAATGCCTCATTTCAGGAAAGATGTGGACAAATTGTAGAAAGTCCAAAGAAGAGCAACACAATGATTAGAGGTCTGGAACACTTGACTTACAAAGAAAGATTGAAAGAGCTGGGTTTGTTTGGACTAGAAAAGAGGATACTGAGAGGGGACATGATAACAGTTTTTCAAGTACCTAAAAGATTGTCGTGAGGAGAAGGGAGAAAAATTATTCTCCTTAACTGCCGATGATAGGAGAAGAAGCAATGAGCTTAAATTACAGTAAAGTGGGGGTTAGGTTGGACATTAGGAAAAAGTTCCTAAGTGTCAGGGTGATTAACCACTGGAATAAGTTGCTTAGGCAGGTTGTGGAAGTTTTTAAGAGCAGGTTAGACAAACCAGAGCCGCAACATGGCATTTTACTGCCAGGGGCATGCTCCAATCAGAACATGCCCCTTCCCATTAGTGGTGCTTACAGCTGGCACCGCAAAGCCACCCTCTTAATAGTGCAGCTCTATTGAGTAGCTTCAGGCCTCCTGGGGCTTTTCCCTGTCAACCCTGCCATAGTTACGACCCTGAGACAAACACCTGTCAGGGACAGTTTAAGAGGGTACTTGATCCTGCCATGAGTGCAGGGGACTGGACTCAATGACCTCTCATGTTCCCTTGCAGTTTCTATGATTAGGCAATCAATAGGGATGGAAAATTTCAGCACAAGCAGTTAATGTTTGACAAAGTAATAAGCAAGGAACACAGGCAGTATCAGACAACCTTAATTATAGGGAGCACCATCAGCTTCACATATAATACGTAGTGCAATATGGTATAAAAGCTTAACAGATTTCAGAAGACTGTACAAACAATTCATGCTCTCATCATGCAGAAATAATACCATTTTTTAAACTCATGACAACAAAATCTTCATATAAAACCACTCATCATGTACGTCCAATATAAATGCATTCTAGATATACCTTCAGCCCTTTTTCTTTTTTAAATTTTTTGAGTCTTAACTGTTTGAAAGGGCTTTAACCACACTAATAATATACTTGATTAGGCTTAATAAATCTTCAGGGTGGGCAGTCGATTTATACATTCCTGAAATGGGTATTGTGAAAAGGTTTTGAAACTATGAATTTGTGTCAGGCTATCTCTTTGTTCAGCCACTTGACAAGCCAGACTGGGAGTGGGTGCCACCAAGACTGGAGAATGTAGATGAAAAAGCAAATGAAGATTAATATTGTTTTGGGGCACAGAGACCTATGCTTCCAGGAACAGATGACACAGGATCCAATCCTATATTGCCTACTTAGAGACAGAGAGTGCAATTAGATTCTCTTGATTTCTGTGGGAGTTGAAATAGGTGAGAGTCTTTTGGAGGCACTCAGCCCCCTACAAAATTCCCATAATTTCTGTGAACATGGTTCAAATTTAAATTTGCATCTTTTTTGAGCGGATCAAGATTTCCTATAATTCGTTTGCATTTCTTCAGCAAACATACTTCTGAAAAATAAAAATGGCCTTTACAACTAAATAAGTAAGATTTTGTTTCTGAATTTCAACAACAATGCCTTGATGTCAAGGAGGAAAATCAAAGAAAGAAATATCTGTATTGCAGTGTTCCCCAAATTTAAAAACAGTGTGTATTTATGTGTATTTTTGATTGTGGTTTAGTAAAGTATTCCTTCGTCAGGCATAGCAACATGCTGGATCTGTAAATCTGTCTTTTAGGTGCAGAAGTAGGTTTTCCCTTACCTGAACATGCATAGATTCATAATGTACCATATACCATAATACTGTCATGTGGCACTAAGCGCTGATATAAAAGTGAGACGTGGAGTGAAGGATTCCAAGAAATCCAGAATAATGTCTATAGCCATTAACTTTATTCTATGATGCACTGTTTTCAATTCTGTTGGACATTTGTTTTTAGGTTGGTCCCAGAGTACTGACCAACAGCAGTATAGGAAAGCAAGACTACCTGAAATGTCAGCTCAAAGAAGAAAATAAGATCTTTCACAAGGTGGACTTTAAGTCGACTTAAAGTCAACCTTGTGAAGTTGGCTTAGGGGTATGTGTACAGTAGTAGACATACCCCAGAAGGGCTCTGAACCTGCCCCCTACCCTGCCCCAGGGTATGGTCTGGCTCCAGGGCTCCAGTCTGGCCCTGGGGGCCTGATCCAGCTCCTGTTGCCACTGGCACGTGGCTGGGAGCCAGCCTCTTACTGGAGGTGGTGGGGGCTAGGAGCCAGCTCCTGCTTGCGGCAAGGGGTTGCAAGTCCAGTCCTTACCATGAGTGGCAGGAGCCGGCTCCCTGCCGCCACCACTTGCTGCAATACTTGGACACAATACCTCAAATGAGGCCTAATTAGGGTGGCGTAGAGTGGAAGAATTACTTCTTGTGTCTTACTTACGATACCTCTGTTAATACATCTCAGAATGGTGTTTGCTTTTTTTGCAACACTGTCACACTGTTGACTTGTATTTAGCTTGTGATCCACTACGACACTCAGGTCCCTTTTTGCAGTACTCCTTCCTAGGCAGTTGTTGCCCATTTTGTATGGAAGCAATGCATTGTTTTTTCCTAAGTGGAGTACTTTGCATGTGTCTTTATTGCATTTCATTCTGTTTACCTCAGAAGACCATTTCACCGGTTTGTCCAAATCATTTTGAATTGTGATTCTGTCCTCCAAAGCACTTGCAACCCCTCATCAGCAAACTTTATGTCCTCTCTTCACTATCGTCTAAGTCATTGGTGAAAATATTGAACAGAATCAGTAGCAGAATACTTCAGTCTTTCTGGACACTCAGTAGCAGACTTGAAACTTACCATACTTCAACCAATAAAACTTCAAAAATAGACTTTAGCATGAAACTTCAGAGTTGGAACTGATTTGCAAACTTGATACAATCAGACTGGGTCTGAATGTGGACTTAAAATATTTAGCATATTACAAAAAGTAATTGTCCCTATTCACACTTTTTCACCTTCTAATCAGCTGGTGTGAATGGGCCTCATCTACCCTAACTGAATTGACTTTGCTAACACTTGCCCTCCTTCATCCTGGCATGTGTATATATACCTCTCAACTATAGTTTCCACTTCATGCATCTGATGAAGTGGGTTCTAGCCCATGAAAGCTTACGCTCGAAGAAATTTGTTAGACTTTGGGTGTGTTCACACAGCAGTCTTATTTCGAAACAACAGAGGTTGTTTTGAAATAAGAAATGCCATGTTCACACGACACACCGTTGTTTTGAAACAACGGGTTCCGTTGTTTTGAAACAACTTAAACCCCATTTGGGGTCACAACAACGTTGTTTCAAGGCCTCTAGGGAGGTATGCTGCCTGCCAGGTGCCCGTATCAGAGACGTTACGGAGGGACTGTCAAAAATCATCTGTCCCCTCAGACTACTACCCCATGCTTCTTATCCATGTGGGTACCAATGATACTGCGAGAGGTGATCCTCAGCAGATCAAAGGTGACTTCAGGGCTCTGGGAGCGAGGGTAAAGGAGTTTGGAGCACAGGTGGTGTTCTCATCAATCCTTCCAGTCAACGCTAGAGGACTGAGGAGAGACAGATGCATCCTAGAGGTGAATGCCTGGCTGAGAAGATGGTGTGGTCAGGAGGGATTTGGCTTCCTTGATCATGGAGTTCTGTTTCAGGACAGAGGATTGATAGGCAGAGATGGCCTTCACCTGTCCAGGAAGGGGAAGAGTGTATTTGGGCACAGACTGGCTGACCTAGTGAGGAGGGCTTTAAACTAGGTTCAACGGGGGAAGGAGACCAAAGCCCACAGGTAAGTGGCAATGTGGGAGATCTGGGGGAAGGGATGGAACTTGGGGGGTGTTGGGACTGTAGTACCAGGAATAAAAGAGAAGGTAGTTGGAACATGGGAGGGGGAATCAAATAATTGTCTTAAATGTTCCACTGAAGCGCCAACACATGAGGAGAGTGGGGGAGGAGGACTCCAAGAAAAAATGCAAGGAGGTATATGTAATAGAATTGAAAACTAAACTGACAAAGTAGGGCAAGTGACCGGGTATCTTAGGTGCCTATACACTAATGCGAGGAGAGTGGGAAATAAACAGGAAGAATTGGAAGTACTAGTGCAGACAAGGAACTATGATATCATAGGAATAACGGAGACATGGTGGGATAGTCTGCATGACTGGAGCTCTGCCATGGATGGGTATAAACTGTTCAGGAAAGACAGGCAGGGAAGAAGAGGGGGAGGAGTAGCACTATATGTAAAAGAGCTCTATGACTGCTCAGAGCTCCATTATGGAAGTGGAAGCGTGCCTGTAGAAAGTCTGTGGGTTACATTGAGAGGGGAAAGCAACAAGGGGGATGTTGTGGTGGGGGTCTGCTATAGACCACCAGACCAGAAGCAGGATGTGGATGAGGTGTTATATGGACAACTACCGGAAGCTTGTAGATCACAGGTCCTGGTGCTCATGGGGGACTTCAATTACCCTGACATCTGCTGGGAGGCCAATAGGCAGTGCATGGGCAATCCAGGAAGTTTTTAGAGTGTGTTGGGGACAACTTTGTAGTACAAATGCTGGAGGAACCAACTAGGGGCCTTGCACCTCTCGACCTGCTGCTCACAAACAGGGAAGAATTGATCAGGGAGGTAGAGGTAAATGGCAAGCTAGGCAGTAGTGACTATGACATGGTTGAGTTCAGGATGCTGATTAAAGGAAGGAAGCAAAGAAGCAAAACAAAAACCCTGGACTTCAAAAGAGCAGATTTTGGCTCCCTCAGGGAACTGATGGGCAGGATCCCTTGGGAAGCTAATCTGAAGGGGAAAGGAGTTCAAGAAAGCTGGTTATATTTTAAAGAAACCCTGCTAAGGGCACAGGAAGTTGCCATTCCAATTAGGAGAAAGAATAAACCTGTGAGGCAGCCAGAATGGCTTAGCAGAGAACTCTGCTCTGAGCTTAAACATAAAAAGGAAGCTTACAGGAAGTGGAAGCTTGGTCAGATGACCAAGGAGGCATATAAAGATATTGCTAAGGACTGCAGACATAAAATCAGAAAGGCCAAAGGACAAATGGAGCTGCGGCTAGCGAGGGATGTAAAGGATAACAAGAAGGGGTTCTACAAGTATGTTAATAACAAGAAGAGGATCAGGGGTGGTGTAGGTCCCTTGCTGAATGGGGCAGGCATCCTCGTGACAGAGGATGAAGAAAAAGCTGAAGTGCTCAATGCTTTTTTTGCTTCAGTTTTCACAGGCAGGGTCAGCTCCCAGCCCACTACCATGGGTGTGGCAGATGGGAGAGAAGAATAGAGGCTCTTGGTGATGGAAGGTCAGGTTAGGGACTACTTAAAGAAGCTGGATGTGCACAGGTCCATTGGGCTGGACGAACTGCATCCAAGGGTGCTGAGAGAATTGGCCGATGAGATAGCAGCACCACTGGCCGTTATCTTTCAAAACTCATGGAGAACAGGGGAGGTGCCACAGGATTGGAAAAAAGCAAATGTAGTGCCTATTTTCAAGAAAGGGAAAAAGGAGGATCCGGGGAATTATAGACCAGTCAGCCTCACCTCAATCCCTGGAAAAATTATGGAGCAGATTCTTAAAGAATCCATCCTCAAACACTTAGAAGACAATAAAGTGATCTGGAACAGTCAGCATGGATTTACCAAGGGTAAATCATGTCTGACCAGTCTCATTTCCTTCTATGAGCAGATGACTGGTTTTCTGGATGCAGGAAGAACCGTTGATGTGATATACCTTGACTTTAGCAAGGCTTTTGATACAGTTTCCCACAGCATTCTCATTGGCAAATTAAGGAAGTATGGGTTGGATAGGTGGACTATAAGGTGGATAGAAAACTGGCTAGATCAACGGTTTCAGCGTGTAGGAATCAATGGTTCCATGTCTAGCTGGCAACCAGTCACGAGTGGTGTGCCCCAGGGGTCGGTCCTGGGGCTGGTTCTGTTCAACATTTTCATCAATGATCTGGATGATGGAATAGACTGCACTCTCAGTAAGTTTGCGGATGACACCAAGCTGGGGGGAACAGTAGACACTTTGGAGGGCAAGGACAGGATTCAGGGAGACCTAGAGAAATTGGAACAGTGGGCCAATAGAAATCTTATGAGGTTCAATAAGGACAAGTGTAAAATCCTGCATGTGGGATGGAAAAACCCCATGCACTGCTACAGGCTGGGAAACATTCAGTTGAGTAGCAGCAGTGTAGAAAAGGACCTGGGGGTCATGGTGGATGGGAAGCTAGATATGAGTCAGCAGTGTGCTCTTGCTGCCAAAAAGGGCAATGGCATACTGGGCTGCATCAAAAGAAGTCTTACCAGCAGATCAAGGGATGTGATCATTCCCCTCTATTCTGCACTGGTGAGGCCACATCTAGAATACGGTGTTCAATTTTGGGGTCCTCACTACAAAAAGGACAGGGACATGCTAGAGAGAGTTCAGAGGAGGGCAACCAAAATGATTAAAGGG
>ML682066.1:813730-944889 GCA_007922195.1 Podocnemis expansa
TTCCAGCCACTGGTAGGATTTCCCAATGTCAGCCACCTCAGCTATCTATTAATGGTACATCCCCTGCAGGGTCTTGTCTTGCCATGGCACTTCTTCTGCTTGATCTTCCTCCCATGTCTGCTGCTGCTGCCTCAGGCATTCTCTCAGCAGCTCATCTTTGGGTGCCATCTTACTGATGTACTCCTGGATGCTCTGGGTTTCATCCAGGACAGTGGCTTTGACACTCACCAAACCCCGCCCGCCTTCTTTCCGGCTGGTGTACAGTCTCTGGGTGTTGGATTTGGGGTGGAAACCTCCGTACATTGTGAGGAGCTTCTGGGTCTTCTCATCGGCAGCCTCCATGTCCCCGTTTTGGCCAGCTCACTATACCGGCAGGGTATCTGATGACTGGCAGGGAGTACCTGTTGATGGCGTGGATCTTGTTCTTCCCATTGAGCTGGCTCTTCAGGACCTGTCTTATCCTTTGGTGGTACTTGGATGTTGCTGTCTTCCTTGTCTCCTCATCGTGGTTCCCATGTGACTGTGGGATGGCAAGGTACTTGTAGCTGGTCTGTATGTCTGCTATGTGGCCTGCTGGTAGTTCCACCCCATCAGTCTTGACTACCTTCCCTCTCTTTACTACCATCCGGCCACACTTCTCCAGTCCGAATGACATCCCAATATTCTCACTGTAGATCCATGTCAGGTGGGTTAGCGAGTCAATGTCTCGTTCATTCTTAGCATACAGCTTGATGTCATCCATGTAGAGGAGGTGGCTAATGGTACATGGATGAGACAAGAGAACCTGGAATTGATATATACACACACATATATGGAGGGGCCTATAGAGGAAGAGGTTTTATCTGTGAGGAACTTTAAAGGATTGAGAAGCCATGGAAGGAGGATGAAGCTCTGATAAAGGACAGAAAAGGTAAATTGGATGGTATTGGGTCATATAAGTGAGTTTAGAATGGGAGGGACAGATTCTGATGTGCTGAGTCTGTGGAGCTCCAAGGTTGAGGAACAAGCCAGACCATCAACTGTCTTCATAAACTGAAGAAAGAAGAAGGAACTTTGCTGTTGGCTTCAACCATGGCTTTTCTGTCATGGCTGCGGATGTTGGCCTCTGGCCACGCAATGTTTGACCAATAGTCTTCTGCTTCTTCCATCCTTGGTGTGATGACAAAGGGTAAGAGCAATATGTATTGAATAATATTCTGTCCCTACAGGCAAGTATTCTCCAAGCCAGGAGGTCCATTAATGTTAAACAATCTGAGCTGACAAAATTATGAGCTAATCTTTTTTAAAAAATGCCCTATCTTCCTGAAAGTGAATGAAACAAGAGTTGCAGCAGTCATTCAGAGTAAGCAGTAACCTCTTTGGTTGCAATTTTTTTTAAAAAATTGATAGTAGAGACACCTTTGCCTCAGTTTTCTTGCAACTTGTTTTTAACTCCAGTGGATAGTTGGTAATAAGCCTGCATGTGTTTTAATGCAAACCCACAGACTTTATTTGAGAACAGTGCCTATAAAGTAGTTCTTCAAATACCTAAAACAGGCATTGGCTAACCAATTTTTCTGTCTAAGAAAACACAACCAGACCCATGAATTTCAAGGGTTAAGAGTTTATATTTAATCCTGATAAAGTGTTATATTTACCTACATTCGTCATTTGAAAATTAAATTTAAGAAGCAGTTTCACCTTGAAAAATAGTTGAATGTTGCATACCCTATGCTGGAGGTAGAGGGGAAGAGATTATTTATTGCCTAGCAACCAATAATTTGGACAGGCAGCCTTAATTGAAATCCAACTTCTAGTCTCAACATTAGCTTCAACCACAATCTGACTCTCCATATATCAGCCCTTTGGGTGGGACATAAATAAATCAATTGACACTTAGATTGCTAATGCCCTATTACTTTATGGGATGATAGTTAAGGAGATTGTCACCTTCTCAAGTATTACACAGAGTTTATAGGGAATTTTTGGTTTATTTGGTATGGTTTAATCTACATTATAATATCAAATTAATATATTTAACTCAGGGGAAAATGGGTTACATTCTTTCTCTTTTTGCTTCCTTCGTAGGTTTAGTTCATAAAACTGGCAATGTATTTGTTTCAGATATTTCTTCCCATATGTCAGGGTTCCATACCTGAGGAGTCTCCAGGGAAATAAGATGCAATTCTATGATCTACCTAGGGATATTCCATAGACTTGCTCAATAATCCTCATGTAATTGGTGCCAAACTGGAGTAGTTTAAAGAGTTAGCTTTAGAGAAAAGGTGATTTATACATTGATCTTTTTTTCAATAAGCAAAATGAACTCCAGAACGTTTGAGGGCCTCGGGTGATAAATACCAACGAGTCAACTGACATGCTAACCCAATTCCCAATAACAAACTTCTACTCTTCACATGTGTTATGCTGTTAATATGAGCACTGAAGTGCTTAATATGACATTTATGAAAGCCTTGAATTGGACAAGTTCCAAAGGGGCAGCTGTGTTACTCTAGTTCTGCAAAAAAAGCGAGGAGTCCTGTGGCACTTAAAGACTAACAGATTTATTTATCGCAAGAGCTTTTGCAGAAGAAAATCCCACTTCGCCAGCTGCTTTGAAAATGGGAGAACTTTCATAGAATGATAGGGTTGGAAGGGACCTCATAGGTCATCTAGTCCAACCCCCTGCCAGAGGCAGGACCACTCCCACTAAACCATCCCAGTCATAGTTTTGTCCAGCCAGGCCTTAAACACCTCCAAAGATGGAGATTTCACCACCTCCCTCGGCAGCTCATTCCAAGGCTTCACCACTCTCCTAGTAAAAAAGTTTTTTCTAATATCCAGCCTTGACATCCCTAACCGCAACTCGAGACCATTGCTCCTTGTTCTGTCCTATGTTATTACCGAGAACAGTTAAGTTCCATCTTCCTTAGAGCATCCCTTCAAGTAGTTGAAGGTTGCTATCAAATCCCCCCTCAATCTTCTCTTCTGCAGACTAAATAAGCCTAATGCTTTCAGTCTTTCTTCATAGGGCTTGTGCTCCAGGCCTTTAATCATTTTGGTTGCCCTCCTCTGAACTCTCTCTAGCATATCCCTGTCCTTTTTGTAGTGGGGAGCCCAAAACTGAGCACAGTATTCTAGATGTGGCCTTACCAGTGCAGAATAGAGGGGAATGATCACATCCCTTGATCTGCTGGTAAGACTTCTTTTGATGCAGCCCGGCATGCCATTGGCCTTTTTGGCAGCAAGAGCACACTGCTGACTCATATCTAGCTTCCCATCCACCATGACCCCCATGTCCTTTTCTACACTGCTGCTACTTAGCTGAATGTTTCCCAGCCTGTAGCAGTGCATGGGGTTTTCTCGTCCCACGTGCAGGATTTTACACTTGTCCTTATTGAACCTCATAAGATTTCTATTGGCCCACTATTCCAATTTATCTAGGTCTCGCTGAATCCTGTCCTTGCCCTCCAACGTGTCTACTGTTCCCCCCAGCTTGGTGTCATCCGCAAACTTACTGAGAATGCAGTCTATTCCATCATCCAGATCATTGATGAAAATGTTGAACAGAACCGGCCCCAAGACCAACCCCTGGGGCACACCAATCATGACTGGCTGCCAGCTAGACATGGAACCATTGATTCCTACACGCTGAAACCGTTGATCTAGCCAGTTTTCTATCCACCTTATAGTCCACCTATCCAACCTACACTTCCTTAATTTGCCAATGAGAATGCTGTGGGAAACTGTATCAAAAGCCTTGCTAAAATCAAGGGACATCACATCAACGATTCTTCCTGCATCCAGAAAACCAGTCATCTGATCATAGAAGGAGATGAGATTGGTCAGGCATGATTTAACCTTGGTAAATCCATGCTGACTGTTCCAGATCACTTTATTGTCTTCTAAGTGTTTGAGGATGGATTCTTTGAGAATCTGCTCCATAATTTTTCCAGGGATTAAGGTGAGGCTGACTGGTCTATAATTCCCCAGATCCTCCTTTTTCCCTTTCTTGAACATAGACACAACATTTGCTTTTTTCCAGTCCTCTGGCACCTCCCCCCGTTCTCCATGAGTTTTGAAAGATAATGGCCAGCAGTGCTGCTATCTCATTGGCCAATTCCCTTAGCACTCTTGTATGCAGTTCGTCCGGCCCCATGGACCTGTGCACATCCAGCTTCTTTAAGCAGTCCCTAACCTGACCTTCCGTCACCAAGGGCCTGTCTTCTTCTCTCCCATCTGCCACACCCATGGTAGTGGGCTGGGAGCTGACCCTGCCTGTGAAAACTGAAGAAAAAAAATGCATTGAGCACTTCAGCTTTTTCCTCATCCTCTGTCACAAGGATGCCTGCCCTATTCAGCAAGGGGCCTACACCATCCCTGATCCTCTTCTTGTTATTAACATACTTGTTGAACCCCTTCTTGTTATCCTTTACATCCCTCGCTAGCCGTAACTCCATTTGTCCTTTGGTCTTTCTGATTTTATCCCTGCAGTCCTTAGCAATATCTTTATATGCCTCCTTGGTCATCTGACCAAGCTTCCACTTCCTGTAAGCTTCCTTTTTATGTTTAAGCTCAGAGCAGAGTTCCCTGCTAAGCCATTCTGGCTGCCTCACATGTTTGTTCTTTCTCCTAATTGGAATGGCAACTTCCTGTGCCCTTAGCAGGGTTTCTTTAAAATATAACCAGCTTTCCTGGACTCCTTTCCCCTTCAGATTAGCTTCCCAAGGGATCCTGCCCATTAGTTCCCTGAGGGAGCCAAAATCTGCTTTTTTGAAGTCCAGGGTTTTTGTTTTGCTTCTTTCCTTTAATCAGGATCCTGAACTCAACCATGTCATGGTCACTACTGCCTAGCTTGCCATTTATCTCTACATCCCTGATCAATTCTTCCCTGTTTGTGAGCAGCAGGTTGAGCGGTGCAAGGTCCCTAGTTGATTCCTGTAGCATTTGTACTAGAAAGTTGTCCCCAGCATTCTCTAAAAACTTCCTGGATTGCCCATGCACTGCTGTATTGGCCTCCCAGCAGATGTCAGGGTAATTGAAGTCCCCCATGAGCACCAGGGCCTGTGATCTAGAAGCTTCTGCTAGTTGACCATAGAATACCTCATCCACCTCCTGCTTCTGGTCTGGTGGTCTATAGCAGACCCCCACCACAACATCCCCCTTGTTGTTTCCCCCTCTCAATGTAACCCACAGACTTTCTACAGGCACGCTTCCACTTCCATAATGGAGCTCTGAGCAGTCATAGAGCTCTTTTACATATAGTGCTACTCCTCCCCCTCTTCTTCCCTGCCTGTCTTTCCTGAATAGTTTATACCCATCTATGGCAGAGCTCCAGTCATGCACACTATCCCACCACGTCTCCGTTATTCCTATAATATCATAGTTCCTTGTCTGTGCTAGTATTACCAATTCTTCTTGCTTATTTCCCAGGCTCCTCGCATTAGTGTACAGGCACCTAAGATACCCGCCCGATTGCCCTACTTTGTCATGTTGATTTCCAATTCTATTACATAAACCTCCTTGTATTTTTTTCTTGGAGTTCTCCTCCCCCACTCTACTCACATATTGGGGCTTCAGTAGAGCACTTAAGACATTTATTTGATCCCCCCCCCATGTTCCAACTACCTTCTCTTTTATTGCTGTTGATACAGTCCCAGCCCCCCCACTTCCAAGTTCCATCCCTTCCTCCAGATCACCCACATTCTTTCTTACCTGTGGGCTTTGGTCTTCTTCCCCCGTTGAACCTAGTTTAAAGTCCTCCTCACTAGGTCAGCCAGTCTGTGCCCAAATATGCTTTTCCCCTTCCTGGACAGGTGAAGGCCATCTCTGCCTATCAATCCTTTGTCCTGAAACAGGACTCCATGGTCAAGGAAGCCAAATCCCTCCTGACCACACCATCTTCGCAGCCAGGCATTCTCTTCTAGGATGCCTCTGTCTCTCCTCAGGCCTCTAGCCTTGACTGGAAGGATCTAGGAGAACACCACCTGTGCTCCAAACTCCTTCACCCTCCCTCCCAGAGCCCTGAAGTCACCTTTGATCTGCTGAGGATCACCTCTCGCAGTATCATTGGTACCCACATGGATAAGCATGGGGTAGTAGTCTGAGGGGGCGGATGATTTTAGACAATCCCTCCGTTACATCTCTGATATGGGCACCTGGCAGACAGCATGCCTGTCTAGAGGCCTTGTCAGGGCGACAGATAGGTGCCTCCCTTCCTCTCAGGAGTGAGTCCCCAATCACCACAGCCCTATGTTTCCTCTTAGGTGAGGTGGCTGTGATCTGCCCAGCCTTTGGGGTGGATGGCATTTCCTCTACCTCCTTTAATGTGTCCAGCACCGCATAATGGTTCCTCACTACAATGGATGGTGGGATGTGAGCAGGCGTGGAGCACTGTTTACTGGCAGAGGTGACTAGCTGCCAGTGTCCTTCCTCTGCCATAGGCATCCCATCCATTTCCAGAGCTGTGGCAGTAGCCCTTGGCATTGGGATAGGGACCTCCTCCTTGCAGGTCTCATTGTGGACACTGTCAAGGAACTTTTCCAGGGCATAGATACCCCTGAGTCATGACACCTCCTCCTGTAACTCTCCTACCTGTTTCCGAAGAGATGCCACCAGAAGGCACCTATCACATAGGCTTATCTCCCTAGCCTGATCATCAGTGGCAGGAAAATGAAGGCCGCACTCCCTGGAATTTCACACCAGGGTCTGGGTGGAGATATCCATGGACAGACAGTCTGTTTGGCTATAAACAGAGGCAAAGGAAACAGCAGGGGCACTGGCACCAGCAGTACGGCTCCTCTTCACCATCTTGGCCTCACCACACTCCGCCCCAACCTCCCTCACAAACTCCCCTGTTTGCAGTCCCCTGTTCACAAGCTCCCTCTGGTCACTCAGCAGTGGCTTTTAAAGGCCTTCTCTGCCTAGGTCAGCCCTTGCCCCTTGTTAGTCACACAGGGGCAGGCCAATCACAAGGCTGCTAGAAGCTGGTGATTAAAGGTGATCAGGGAACAATGGTGCAAACAGCCCCCACCCAATCACACAAGCACAGTTCCACAACTAACAGCAATCACCTATAGGGAAAAAGACACAAGCAACTTACCTGTAGGGAAAAAGACACAAACACACAGTCAGCAAACCACCTGTAGGGAAAAAGACACAGCAATCACTTACCTTGGATGCACCTGGCACCAACTCCTTCCCACTCAAACTCCCCTGTCTGCAGTCCCCTGTTCGCAAGAATGGCATGAAAATAAATGCAAGGGATGTAAGACATGGGATCAAGTCATACAGTAACAACAGTTTTTGAATCTTAACAACTGCTCTGATTTGCTGTTACTGTATGACCTGATCCCATGGCTTATACTCCTTTGCATTTATTATCATTCCACTCTGTAAGATCCCCCATCTTCAAAGCATCTGATGAAGTGGTATTTTCTCCCATGAAAGCGCATGTGATAAAATAAATCTGTTAGTCTTTAAAAGCCACAGGACTGCTTGAATTGCATACTGACTCACCTACCTGGTCAGTTATCTAAATCAGTGTGGGTCAAAGTGGTGAGAGGAAGGTTTGACCTATGTTTGGATCTGTCTTAAACAATTGTTTTACACCCCAGATCATCTGCAAGTGCTTCAGTTGGCATACACACAAGAACAGTCTCTCACTCAAGTTTCACAATATAGATGGAAAAACTCTTAACTCTTTTCCTCTGCACACAGCCCTCATTCATTTCCCTAGGCTACTGGATTAAAGTCACTTGGCAGTTCTTTCCCTGGATTCCTGAGGTATAACCTCCAGAAATACATGGAAACCTAGTCTCTCAAAGACCAAAGAGGATGGAAATTTCTGATCTCTCTACTGGGTAGGAAAACCAACACCGAACAGCTTCATTTCCACAAATTATATTTACCCATAATTTAAACTCATTAATTTTGTTGTTTGGGATGGACTTTCTTTCCATGTGAATGTTTGAATACATTGTTATCATTCCTGTACTTTAGAAGGGGCATACAGTTGTGCAGGGCATGCCATAGGTGAGCTATCATTCTCCATTCATGAGACATGATCTTTGATTTTGTAATATAGCTCAGGCTCAGCAGCCAAGAGTATAGGATTCCATCTTGAAAGATGAGCTCTGTCACAGGGACTTTGTTCAACAGTCTGGTCCTGTTCTGGGCTCTCTATTTGGAGAGTCTGCATTGGTGTGGAGAAATCTACAGAATTTGGTGAAGGAGCACAACTGATTCTCTAAAGCTGAGGACTGACAGGTGGAATGGAATAGTACCAGATGGAGCAGGACTTGAGCAGATCACTGGAGGAGAATCACTTGCTTATGACTGAGACCATCTTGATTTGTGGGGTTTTAGGTGGATTGGGTTTGTAGTGAAAGAGTTTTGAATCTTTTGTTATAGGGTACTTGCGGGTTGACCAAGATCTTACATAGCCATTTTAGATTGCTGGTTTCTTACATGCAAGTATGCATACAGTGTGTTTTGATGTTGATTTTGACTGGTTTCCCCAAATAAAAATATTCTTCAGATCCATATTCTGAAAACATTTTTAGGTGCTTGCAAGTGTGTGTGAAAAAACACCTCCAAAAGTGATGTGGGAGGTTTTAGTTTAATTTCTCTGTCAGAAATAAGAATGACTATTGGTAGAGGGTCCAGCCATAGTTCAGAAAAGAACTGCTAGATGGACTGATCCCAGGTTTGTTGCTCTTGTTGGCATCCAGAAGAAGTTACTTACAGAATGGTGATTTGCTCTCCCTACTTGCTGTATCGCCTTTACATGTGATCTTATCAGGAAGGGAAACATGGACTACTTGTTCTTTCTACTTTTCTTAGCATGCGAGGGCTAAATCCATCCCAATAACTCAGGCTCTTTGAAAATGGCAAATGAAACTTGTCTAGGACATTTGTCTTGACATTCCAGAACATACAGAGGATAATCTGCACAGACTATCCAAGGGTTATGCAGTATTGTCAGTTGGGGTCTCTGCTTGAGAGTTCTTCAAATGCCTGCTGGACCAGAAATCTGGAAACAGCAGTTTCTTCAGATGAGGGGGAGGGAAGCAGGAGAATCCTGTCACTTGGACTGGCTATTGCCCTTGAATATACAGCACTGGAAAGGTCTATGAGATCTGCATTCCATGTGGGATTTTTTAATTTATAGGAACTTGGGAAAAACTTTATTTGTAGAGACCAGCTGCAACTCTGGGCTTAGAGGCAATTTCTTTCCCCTTAAGAAGAGAAGAGAAATCTGCTAGTTTCAGATCAGTGGCAAGTGGGGTAAGATTGCCCCACCTCTGTTTTAGCTACAGAGCAATACACACGTAAGCTCCACCTCATATTTCAAAATGTAAGCACCCCTTTCATTAAGTGCCTTCAAAAGCTTTTCATGGCCAGTTAGGCAGTGGAAGAAAATGCTACTGAAGTGACAACATACACTTATAACCAAAATCGGATGGTACTATGTAAATGAGTTTATGAAAAGTCATCTTTTCAACTGATCCACCTTGTTCATACTCCAGCAATGAGCAAAATGGCAATATCCAGGTCTGAATGTACTCTGCAAGCAATAGGGTGGTAGAAGAAATGTAGGGAGTTCCAATAAGGAAATTCTTGCGAACACTAAGAGATGATATTTATTAGTTATCTTTATACATGAGCATGTCTTCTGCCTTACTGATGACAGAATAATTGCCTATCTCTTGCTGACCAGGACAGGACTGGAAGAAACTGACTAAGGGTTAATGCTACAAATGGGCATGGACTACAAGAAATAAGTAAAATGAAGGCTACAGGAGAATCTGATGAGGCTGTTGCATGAAATTTTGATGGGTGAGAAGCATGGATAGCACAGTTTGCTCTGCAATCAAAGGCTGTCAGAACTACTAGTTCTGGAAAAGTCTCTTTATAGGTGGTGAAAGTCTGAATACTTCTGATATATGGAGAAGACTAAACAATAAATTAAATCTGCAGTACAAACTACATAAGAGAACACAATTGAAGTTTAAAATCAACACAGCTTAAAGTTATTGTGCACATCTATTTGTCAGGTTTTATTAAATTCATTAAAATAAGGAGTAACTCCTGTAGCAAGCTGTTTGAAGGTTTTGGGGTCTGTTTTTAGTGTGTCTGATTACTGTCAGTTCATTTCAGCTATCCAGTCACTACTTTCAGGCCCATGCATTCCTTGTTCTGTGAAAGCTGTGTGAAGTAAGTTATGGTGCCAGATTCCCCAGGCTTCAAACACAGGTCAAAATATTTACTTAAAGGATCTAAGGCTCAAGTCTATTTTTCCATACTTAGGACAAAGTCCTAGGTCCTAGAATGCCCCCCTTTGACAGGTGAAGCTCTGAGAACTGAAGTGCTGAAAGATTAAGCACAGCAGAAGACTTTGGGGAAGACAGTGGATATTATAATCAGCCTGTTACTCCCTCCACCAATTACAGCAACTATCCTACCGGCCCACCATTCACTTGTGCACTGAGTGGAGGATAAAAATGCACCATAATAATTATGGTAACCTCCAAGAAATTCTTCCCAAGAGCATCCTTGGTGAGCTCCTCTTCAAAGACTTGGAATGCCTGCCCATATTTAAGACCTGGGACGCCCATTAGACCTCTGCTTCTTGCATCTGTGTTACATGTAAGTAAGAGTAATCAGGACAATGTGCCACCTAGGCAGAAGAAATTAATGGGGGCCTAGGTTATACCAAATGAGTCCATGGAACAGAAGTTATCACAACTAAGATGGCAATATGAACAAAGGTTTAAATTAATTGGGTAGGTAGATAACTCCAATATGAGCTTTATATGGTGTGATGAGCTGAGGGTGAAAATCCATTTCTGCTTTGAATGAGAAGCAGGAGAGGCAAAGTGCAGTTGTAGCTGAAATAGCAGATTGCAGTAATTCAACAGTAAAATATGTATGTTATGATTTATGAGGATTATTGTGGTCATGTGGAGGTGGACTGTTGTGGAGTGATCTGTGATTATTGTAGAACAAGCAGTGAAGGTACAGGGCTCATTTGACTGAGGAAGAGGATGAATTTCTTACATAGTAGTCAGCCCTGTGATGCAGTGACTGTGGAGGCGACATACTGATCAGATGTCAGAGGTATGAGGTGATCTTGGCCCCAACATCCCTAAATGAGGCAGGCACAGCAGATAGCCAGCATGTTTCCTGTTTAGGTACAAAGCCCATTGATGTATGAGTTTGGCTGTCTGCCTGTGTCCTGGAAGTTAATATACATACCTACCACACCTCCAAGAACTGATGGGAAATATGCTATGTGTTAGAGGACCAGAAAAGATTTCTATCAGTGGGGAAACTTATGTAGTTACTTTCCTTTTCTGATTCTGGATACATGGGGAAAAAACGTGTTGTGCATTAACATGAATGTTCCTATAAAAACAAAAGAAGCTGTGGAACATGAAAGAAGACAAAGTTTCAAGAAATGTACTTTACAGAGTAATGCTAGATTATATAACTGTTTCCCAGTTCTCATGACAAATAATAAGGCCTAATGTGGGATGGATGGATTGTTCAGAAATCCTAATTTCTTTGCTTGCTGATTGAAAGAAAATTAGTCATTAACTACTCAGTTGTCTGCTAAGAACATTTCCAGCAATGAAAAATATGTAGATGAAATCCTAGGGCAGAAAGAATAATTGTTTTAAATACTCATAGTGTATAGTTTCAGCAAATGTTAGGCCATTTTGGTTTATTAAATCCTGTGTGGACTAGCTGTCTTGCTGTGCACAAGTGCTTATTTTCAAAACTAGGCACTTGCACAGCACAGCTGGAGACCAAGTAGAAAAAGGACTTTAGAGTCCCAAACAAGCTAAAATTTCTTGCCTATGGCTTTGTGAATGTTTGTGACAATCACAGCCTTGATTGTTGGATTTTGTAAGATTTCTGATATAGCTATACCACATGAAATATG
The DNA here is from genome assembly GCA_007922195.1 of Podocnemis expansa. Taxonomy (NCBI): domain Eukaryota; kingdom Metazoa; phylum Chordata; order Testudines; family Podocnemididae; genus Podocnemis; species Podocnemis expansa. Next base: position 825,660 of record ML682066.1, read on the forward strand.
GTACAGTAAATGTGATTTATAATTAGCAAAGATCTTTTCCCATTACTGGAATTATCTGGATTTGTTAGAAAGCAAAATGTTGAGGTTGATTAAAACATGTAAAGGGTCACATTGAGGATAGAAATGAAGAATATATTTGCTATTAATTTTGAGGTGATTCTAGGTTTTATACTCAAAATAGTTTTATTTAAGTTATATGATAACTCTTATTAAAGAAGCTACAATATCTGTGTGGATGACATTGCAGCTGATTTAATATGGCTTATAGAGAGCTTCCCACATGACCTTCTGTAAATCAAGAATTGGGTTTCCCTTTCTACAATACAGAAAGTATGTGGGCTTCTCCTACAATAAAGTTTCTTTGAAACGGGATGCAAGGAATGGAGACATTTATTTGGCTACCTTAATCAGCTGAAGGTGATCATTCTGTCAAGTGTTTCCATGATGGATCATTTTTATTATCTACATAACCTGTTTGAACGATTATTCTAATTTTATCTACCTGGACTCAGCCCCCAACAAGGCTTCCCCACCCCCTTTCTGTCTCATAGAGTCCCTTCCCTTAATAGAACATTCTTTCCTCTTGCAAGTGAGAACTTCCATGGACTGCGACTTCCATTAACTCCCTTGGGCTGTTCAGTATTCCTTGTACTCTGGTATTTGGTTGTCAACTGGGCTTTACAACCAAATTCTAAAAATGTGGTCTTGGGTCAGCTTTCATCAGGGGTTAAAGTATAATTTGGTGGGCCTGGGAACCCTCCTAATCGGTGGATCCCCTTCCCATATTCTCGAGGCCCCATTCCCACAAGTGTGGGACCCAGCCCAGGAAGGATGAGGACACTGGATGTGGAGGAATGGAGCAGGGGCAGGAGCAGGAGATGGGGGCAGTGAAGGGGAGGGCAGCAAGTGTCAGGGTGGTGAAGGGAGACATGGGCAGGAGATGGGACAGAGAAGGGGAACAAGGTGGCAGGAGGTGGGGGCAGGTACAGGAGGTGGGGGTGATGAGGGGACAGAAAAGAGGAGGGTGGTGGCAGGGGAGGGGGGGCATGGGCAGGGGATGGGAGCAGAAAAGGGGTGGATGGCAGCAGGAGGTGGGGGGTATGAAGTGCGGCAGGGGCAGGAGGTGGAGCAGAGAAGGGTTGGAGCAGGGGAGTTGGGGGGCTAGGGCTGTTGGTGAAGGAGACACTGGACCACTCGCCCACCTGTGGGGAGCTGGAGGACCCTGATCAGGGCCAGCCTCATGGGAGAGAGTCCATCCCGCTGCTCCCCATGCCAGCCCCAGCCCTGGCCCAGCTTGCTGCCCCAGACCCTGTGCTGTGGAGCCAGAGCTGCCTCAGTCCCATGCGCTTGGCTCCGGCCCCAGCCCATCCTGCTGCCCTGGGGCCTGCAGAGCTGGAGCAGCCTTAGCTCCATGCTCCTGGCTCCCATTCCTCTTCAAGCCCAGGCCCACCCCCAGGACCCCTTACCTGGCTGTTGGAGGGAAGTGGCCAGCCTATGGGCTGCTCCTTGTGCCCTGAGCCTGCTCTGACCAGAGTAGGCTCAGGGCAGGAGTATTAAAAGCCTGGGTGAAGCTCTCTGCTGGCCGGAAGATTGTGTCTTCTGGCTAGCAGGGAGCTACCCTCAGGCTGTGAGCTTTTAAAACTTTGTGGGGATAGTAGGCAGAATGCATCAGAGCGCTGCGTTCTGGCTGCTGTTTCTATTTTTAGGGGCCCCACAGTGCTGGTCCCCTAAAAATAGTGGGCCCCGGAATGACATTCCAGTGTGTTCTGGCTTACTTTAGCCCCTGGGTTTCACACCAAAATGACCTTCTACAGGCAGTAAGGATCAGGTCATCTTCCACCAAAGCCTGGAGGAGGTTCAAGCATATAATAACCTCTTCCACAACTAAAGCAAAGAGCAAATGAATACACCCATCTTAATGTGACTTAAAATCAACAAACAACTGATCAGAAATTCAACTAATTATTCAGTATTTGATAATGAGTTAGCCTCAAGAAATGAAGAAATTAAGACTTTCTTGAACCTTCCTTAGGTGAAATTGACATTTCTTCAGAAAGCCAGGTTCAGTGGTAGAGTTTATAAATGCTGATGTTTCCTACAAATGGTGAGGGAAGTATCTGGAATGAATAAAGTAGTTTTGTTAAAGAAGCCTTGGGACCAGCTTCACAAGCTTCCATATAAATATAAGACTTAGGCACCTAAATCCTATTTTTGACTCCATTGTAATTCTCAAAACTCCTGCTACACCCTGTTGGCACCTAAACTCAGCCTGTGCCTATATTTTCAAAAATTCCCTAGGTGCCTGTGTTTTGTCCTCCGAGCATTGCTGCCTCCATCTCGGTATCTTTGGTCATCAATTCTTCCCATGTAAAGCAAAGAACAATTCACAATTTAGGAAAGGTACACTTTCAAGCTCCTGTCTTATGTGCCAGCCTTGCTCTGGTAGATGTGCTCCGAGGCTGCTTACTGGATTGGATACCATTTAAATCTGACCAGCGGAGGTAGAAGCTGCAGCCAAAGCATAGGTTCTTAGCTGAGTGGTTACAACATTTGGGATGTGGGAAACCCTGGCTGAATTTCTCTCTCTTTGCCAGAAGGAGCTCAAGAGGGGTCTTCAAATCTCAGGTGGGTGCCTAACTGATGGACTACAATTTTCTCTCCCTCTTCATGGCCCAATGATTAGTTAAGTATTAATCCACAGTGGAAAAGTCATTTGGGCTGGAGAGAAAGAGAGAGAGTCTGTAGCCAGTGGTAGGGCTGTAATCCTAATATCCTAGGCACCTAATGCTGTACTGTGAGGTTCAACATTGCAAGCAGGATGTAAATGATATGTAAACTAGGTAGGGCAGATCAGAAGTACAGAAATCTGTCTAGAGAGAAGTAAGACAGCTTCTATTTTCACAAAGCCACAGAAATTAGAAATGAAAAAGGACTCCTAGGTCATTCTGTCTGTCTCCTGCCAAATGGCAGACTGTTCCCTAATGTATACTTGATTTTGACTGCTCTTCACATCTAGCTAAAAATGATTTAAGTGACAGAACTCTCATCTTTTCCTTTGGGAGATGCAGTCTAATTGAGCTTGCTGTGAGGAAAATTACTTCTTGGAGTACAGGAAGTGGTGCTTAGAATGCGACCTGGTAACTAGTAGAGATTTGCATAAAACTTTATACAGAAAGCAAGTGTGATTAATGCATTTTTGCAAATTCAGTAGCAATTTTACCTCTTTGCTTCATATTCACAGGGGACTGAAACCCCACAGATAAATGTGGCTTGTTCTGTTACCTTATGTGGTCTCTAATACCTGTGTTCTTACTCAATAATCTGTATTATTTGCTTTCACAATAGGGCACAGGGACCATGTTGTTGAGGTGCAGAGGTGTAAGTCCTTCCATTTAGGTTTCCTATTGAGACTAGGCAACTGCATGCTGTTAAATTTAGAACTTAACTAGAGTCTCACATAAAGAAAAGATCATATCAAGCTTCAAGTCAGTCTTGATCCTTTATAGAAAAATCCCACAGAATTTAAAAGGGCTAAAGCCCAATAGGGTTCTATAGAAATTACTCTGAAAAATAAGTCTATAATTCTGCTATAGAATTGCATAGATGAGTGTAGAAAGGCTCAGGAAATATCCTTTCCCAATTGGAAACCTGCTTGGCCATTATGAGTGGTTGTGTGTGCATTGAGGCCAAGGGATTGGACTGCTTGTTTGTTTTTGTTTGAAGGATTCAAGGAGCCTTTCCTCCACCTCTCAGGCCTTATGCAGTCCAGGGCTGGGGAGAAATTCCCACTCACAGGAATGGAAGAAACTGTTTTGATTCCCATGGGATTTTTATTCATTAGGTACTTGTTAAACCAGGACTGGCTGTGTGGAGTAGCTTCTATTGCTTTGTAAGGATGTGATTGTGGCTGCAGTGACCGAAGGTCATCCTCTGTTCTGCAGGGTAAAATTGTGGGGAATAAACAACACCAGGTGCTGTTGCTGTTGTAGTAGAGTTTTATGTGGCATTTAATTAAAAATAATTTTATGTTAAGTACAAACCTCTCCATGCCTTAATCAGGAAGTCATAAATAAAGGGGTCATTTTTGTTGAATACATCATGCTGTGTATGACATTTCCTCAGTTTTAGGGGGGATGAAACCTCACTTCAACCTACCAGATGTGACAGTCCAAAAGCTGCCAGTAAAAGCATTATTTTGTCTGAAGTGCCCCTTTTGGGGTCTTACTCTCATATTGAGAGTTTGATCACTCTCTAGTTGTTTAGAAATGTATGTCAAAACCTTCTGGTTTTACTCTGATGAAATAAGTGAGTAATCTGCTGCCACCAAGGCTTTATTTAACACAGAAATATAGTCTCTAGGTTTTGACAAAACCTGGAGAATTCTCAAGATCATAAAATAAAACATGGGGATGTGGGAAGAAGTAAAGCTATTCTTAAAACAGTTAATGAGACTATTAGGCTTTAGGTTTGTCTTTACCAGTGACTTCACTGGTGGGTGTATCTAGTCCTGTAGTGTGGATACAGTGAGATACTGCTCATTTGGTTGAATGATGTCCATCCTACTTCTAATCTGTTTTTAATGTCATTAAAACAGTCTTTCTTTTAAAGAGCTACTTAAGACTTTTTTTTAATCAAACTCATGATTACAATATTTACAACCTCTCTGTGTGGAAAATGGATAGCCAAGGTAATCTGTCCAGACCTTCACCTCTTTCTCTATGGGACTGAATGAGTTATAAAAAGAAGCATGGTGTGTGTATCTTTCCTTTGGGAACAACTATCAACTAAAGGGTCTTTAAAGCATACTTGAGAAATGGCAGATTGCCAAATGCAGCAACCTTGTACTTCTTCAGTATAATGCTTTGAAGATAGGGAAGGCTTTCAGTCAAAGTAATGTGTACCCTTCAACATGCTTTGCTTATATGTTGCAGTTCTGCATCAACAGTCTTTCGTTATATTGAGTCTCTGCAAAAACTATCTGAGAACAGTGGGAATCTGATCCGTCATTTCAAACTTTTCTTCTCTGCCTTTTACAACTTACACCAGTCACGAATAGAAGTAGTCCTTACTGTGACTCATGATTCAATTTCAAGACAATGCTATGGACAGTAGTGTATCCCAGAAAATCTGGTGGAATAGAAACAGACTGTGAACCAATATTTTTCTGAGAAGACAAAGAGTCAGGTGCCAACTTCAAAACAGTGTTGTTTGACAGAGTGTGTGATGCAAATATGTTTAGTCTTTTGAGAAATCAGTTCAGAAGATAGGCTCAGATACTTGTATTGCTGTTATGGGTTTGACAGTGTATCTCAGCAGTCAAGTGCCAGGGAAAAGCATCCAACACTAGAGAAAAATATATAAGCTCTTTGTTTAATCAAGTGAGTGATACTGATTCTTAGAATTCTTTGGTGTAGTTTCTGTGTTGGATGCTTGATTCAGTCACTTCTTATTTACTTTGAATCTCATTGGGATAGCTTCAAAGATGCAATATAAGCTACTTGAAGAATATCAGAAAAATAAAATCAATAATACAGAAGGCAAAATGAAACTGATCCAGCATCCAATTAAGAAAAATTACTTTGAAGTATGAGGAACTGTTAGGGAGAGAGCTAAACTGAGTTTGAGTACTGTAAGTACAAATACTATTGATATTGAGGCAACAGTACAGTTCACTGAGCCCAACCTCTTGCTGGGACACAATGTCATATTTGTGAGATGGCAGGACAAGGGCTGGGTTCTATATCTCAGGGTTTCCAAATAATGCAACACCACCAACTGGCTCAAGCCCACACCCAGATTTCTGGGAAATCATGCACTATTCCCTGGGCACCCCAAAGGGGTAAGGCTTCCCCACTTGCAAGCACAATATGAGTATAGTAGACAGAATGTTTAATAGTAGTAGAAACAGAACGTAAAAAGGCCAAATAACAGAAATCAGCACTGATCTAGAAAATCAGTACAGAGCAAGGTTCCCAACAACCCATACCACATAACAGAACGTACAAGACCTAATGGCAAACCCCACACTCATCTGGGAATCAGTGCTAACTAGGCTCAAAACCAACCCTAAAGTAGGTAGGGAGTGTCTTTCACGTGAGCAGTCTGCCAGCACCAACCACTGGTCACTCATTCCATCCACTAGCACTGTCTGCTGTCCACCGGCTCCACCCACCGGTTGCTCATGCCGCCCAGCTCACTGCTGGCTGCTCTCACTATCTGCTGGCTCCACCCACTAATCAATCCATCTGCTGTTCCTCTTCAGTGATTTCAGCTGAGAGAGAGAAAGAGAGTTTGCCTCTCTCAGTGATTTCAGTTCTTAAACCTCAAGTAGCTGCAAACAGATACTTCCATTAAAATAGCAAAGAAAGGTCTAAAAGAAGCCCAGCCAGCTCTACCATTTGATAGTGGGACCAGGGGGTAAAGCAAAAGCCTCAAGCACAGCTTCAGAAGTAGCTATGCAAACCCCACCCCCACCTTGTCTTTTTCCAGGCTGAAACAGACTGATTTGCTGATTTCTGCTATTTGGCCTTACAAGTCTCTTTTTAGCTAAGGGTAGCTTTTCTGCTTTAATTAACCCAAAACAGATTTGGAACAGTCAGAGAGTGGCATATCACCAAAGACAGTATTTCATATTTCCCTAAAGTAGAATTACAGATATTGACAGATTTGTGATCAGATCAACCCCACATACCATTACCCATATTGCCCTGCACCCATAGTGTATTCATACTAATGTGTTCTTTGTGCTCATGCAAATACTAAACCCATGCAGATTAGTTGCTTCCCCTCAGAAGCTCCGAGGCACAGCTTCTAAGCCTGCCTTACGTTGCCAGTATGGCATTCTCATCTTATAGGCATGGTGGTTTCCCTTTAGGTTTTACCCAGTAGTGTGGGTTTGTCAGAAGTAAAGGATATTCATCAAAACTGAAACTGAGATGTCTTGGAATAGATGCAGTTTTGCCCTCTCATCCTCTAGGTTGCCACCCTCAAAGAAGAAGAGGGAGAAAAAAAACCAAACTAACCCCCTAACTAGACCAAAATAAAAAAATAAATATCCTGAGCTGCCTAATGTTCAGAAAATAGCAAGGGAAAACTTTTCCCTTTAATACTTTATTGCACTGAAAAGCAAACTGTAAAGGCAGTTTAAGCAACCACAGGAAAGGCAATCCTTCCTCCTTCACGGTTGCAAAGATGGCGCAGGCCTCCTCCCCTCCTCTCAGGGAACTCTCCCGTTTATACTTAGAGAGCCCTCCAATCGGTGCACTCCATTTTCGCACCAAAAGGCCCTTTCCTCAGCCGCATTCCAATCCTAACAGAAAGGCCTGGAACCTTTGGGAAAAGTGCGCCTTCCCCCCTCCCCTCAACAGTTGCACACAGCACTAAACTTCTGCATGCCACTGCCTGTTGCCAGGCAGATCTTGCCCAAGTGGCAACTTGCCAGTTAATTGCCCACTGCTGGGGTGGAGCGTCATATACATAAAACTTCTCAATATAACAATCTTAAACTTTTTCCCACAACATTATAAATTATAAAACAATCATTGGGATATGCAAATATAGTATGAATCATCAAAAATAACCACATCAAGTGGAACCCATTAGGAGTGGGAGAGATCTCTGAAGATTTGCTGTAAGTGTTGCTCCTTTTATACACTCTAAAGACCTATTCGCATCCCCTTGACCAATCACAAAGAAGATGATTTCATTCTCAACCAATCACAAAAAGGGTGATTTCATCCTTCTACCCTTACTTCTAGCTGGCTTTGTTGAGCCACCTGCGAGGGTAAGTGAGGGAGGTCAAAAGGTTAAAATCCTCTGCATTGCCTTATAAGGACAGATCTTTCAGGTTTGCCCTCTTTTGGTCAGACAGTGTATCTCTTATGATCCAGATGGAGGGAGATCATACCTAGCTTACTGACTGCATTTGAATACTGACACGCTTGTAGATAACACTTATTGCTAAGTAAAGTAGTGGCAATTGTATGTATATTATGCTATATTCTAACTTTATTCTAATGAGGATTTTTACCAGATTGATTGCCTTATGCTATTCCCTACTCCTATGTTCCTTTATTAAATTAAATTCATTTTTAAGCTAAAGAAGTGGGAAAAATCTCATGGCACTAGCTGGGATGGGTGAAGGCCCAGAACTTCATGAAGGGAGCCCTGGACCTGAGTGAAGGGGGTCTAGACCTGCATGAGGGGGTCCAGAAATTTAGGAGGGTTCCAGGGTGCCCCAGATTGTACTTTAATCCTTGGCTGTTCCCAAGACAGTTCAAGAACTTATGGCAAAACAGAATTTCTGATATTACTTTTCCAGCAGATATCTGGCTGTTAAAGTTTCCTATTATCAACAGGACTTCTGTTTTGGATAGTTCTGCTATTTGTTTAAGAAATGACTTATCTCCCTCCTCACACTCTCTTGATTTGGTGGGCTATACTAGCCCTCTACCATGAGGTCATCCTGGGGCTTTTTTCCCCTTTTATTTTCATCCAGAGGATCTCAACTGGTTTGCTTCATCTCCTTCTGGACCTCAAAACAAGTGTATACCTTCTTATAGTACAATGCATTCTCTCTTCCCTTTTTCTTTTCCTGTCCTTTCTTAACTGGCTATACCCCTCTTTGCCAATATTCCAGTCATAAGATTTGCCCCATCCAATCTCTATCATATGAGTTAACTCATAGCTGTTGAGGAGCTAAATTTTACATTTCTTCCAGTTTGTTCCCCTTAGTTCTTGCTGCATGTGTAGATATATAAGATGTTGAGCAGATTCCCCCACTGCTCTGCCTGTTGTTTTTCCTGTGACTGTACTGTATTTTTCCATTTCTGCCACTATTTCCAGTTCTCTGTCCTAGTCATCTCTTTATACTTGTGACATATACTGCAATCTCATGCAGTATCTTTGGGGACCATAGTATTCAGGTCATGAATGGTTTATGCATGTTTGTATTTTACTTGATGGACGAAGGTTACCATAGCTCCTCTAGGAACTAAAAAGAGTGGGCAATGATTAAGGCAAATCATTGAGACTACAGAATGCTCAAGAGGTACCTTCCTTTGGGAAGGCTTGCATGTACTGGCTCAAACTAGGTTTTTTACAGATACAAACAAAGAAAGGGCTCTTGGTATAAGAAGACAGGTTAAACTGAGAAGATGTTCTTTCTGATCAGCATTTGGGCATTAATTTTTGTCAGAGAACCCCAATATTGCTTAGGGATTGGAAGGACTTTGACCTACTAGTGTTCCATCAGACTGATGGATGACTTAATGTATGTGTAGTGTGTGTTTAGCTCTGTTTATTGTTTTTAATTTTGTTTTTATTATGTTTTATTTGTAGTGCTTTTACTGTAAGAATAAATGTACTTCCTAGAAAATGCAGTCTGATTAACAGTAAGTCACATCTGTCAAAGTCCTTAGAGAGAAAGTATTGCAAGGCACTGGTCATTAGCAGGCTGGCTTGATGGTAATATCACAGTATAAGGCAGGGGCTGTGCAGCCTCAAAACCCTGGTTCAGAAAGGTGTGGTGCAAGGGATCCTACTTGCACACAGGTAATGGAAGGAGTCCTGAGACCTGATTAGGCACTCATCAAGTGTATCGTGGAGGACATACAAGTGCAGTTTATTTAAAAAATCTAGGACAATATTTACCTATGAGCTTTTGTCACCTGACTCCTTTGCAAACTAGTTGAAAGCCCTCTTCATTAGGTCATCAAATTGGTGTCCCAAGATGCTTTTCCCTTTCTTGGGTCAGGCAGATGCATCTCTTTCCCACATGGAAACATTGAACATCATCCCATGGTCAATCAAGCCAATTTCCTCTTGTTGACACAATCAATACAGTCACACATTCATCTTCAAGATGTAACTGTCCCAGCCTGAAACCTTACCCTCTACCAACAAGATAGATGAGAAGAGCTTGAATCCTTCACCCTCACTCCAGACTCTGTAGTCACTGATGGTCAGCTCTAGGTCGTACCTGTCAATATCATTACTATTCATGCAGCTGAGCCATCCGTTCTTATCTTCTACTCTACTTTTCACTTTTTTGATGATATAAGCTAGAAACGTAAAAACAATCAGAATATTATTATGAAGGCTTCCCTAAATGGCAGTGTAGAGTGCATATTATTAACGGTCTTGTTTATTTGTTTTATGTAACAAGTATTTAATTCCTGCTTCCTTGCATTGTAGATTTTTTAAAAAAATGAAATGTATGAAGTAAATATAAATAGAAAGATGCAACTGTAGGGCATGGTCTTTTTCTTCCAGAACCTTTGTTCAGAGACATTGCTTTCTAGCAATTGACCTTCTGCTTCTCCATATAGCAGGATCATTTACTTTTATTGTGTCATAATAGGAGCAAAAGGGCAGATATAGAATGCTGACCTCCTTACTGGATTAGAAGATGTTTACTTTGTGAAAAGTAGTCTTTGTGCAAAACATACCACCTATGCTTGGGTACTTAGTTGTGCTGAATGAGAATAGTATCAATCAATTATGTACAATCCTAAACTTCTCAATAGAATATCCTTACTAGGCATTTGAACTGTTTCTATTAATTATGTTACAAGCAAACACTACCTCATGAAAATATTTCCCATGGTTTTCTGTCAAGTGAGATAAAAGTAGGTAATAGGGAACAAGGAGCAGCCCACTTGTACTTTTTTTTTTTTTTTTTTGGTAAATATATTCATTGCCGTGTTAGATTTTTCAGATTTTGCACACAGGCCCCAAACTTAAGTACTAGCATTTGAAATTGTGCTTCAGGGCTGTCTTAAGGGGTTGTGGCACCCTATGCTAATTTTGCTTTGGTGTCCGCTACCCCTCATGGCCCCAGGATGGGAATAGCCAGCCCAGGGGCACAGCAGGCCAGCCCAGAGGTCAGGCTCCTCTCTCTCATTCCTCCCCTGGGCTGGTTTTTCCTCCCTCGGCGTGGGAAGGGCCAGCCCAGAGGCAGGGCAAAAGAGCAGAGTCCGACCCATGGGCTGGCCCACTCCGTACCCTGTGGGTGGAATGGCTGGCTCGGGGGGTGGGGGCAGGAACATGGGGTCTGTCTTCCTAGTGCCCATACACTTTGGTGCCCTGAGCCTGTGCCACACTGGTTCAACCCAGAGCTGGCCCTGTTATGCTTACACATTCTGTATATGCAAAGAACCTTATTTCAATTTGGATAGATTAGTGACTTCCTGCTTATCTACAAAGTCAGAATTCATGTTTATTTATACAAACCATCTGGGTGACACTTTTTAGTTTGTTCTGGTTTCTCTTGCAAACGTGCCCTATGGAGTTGGTATTTCCACAAGCCATAAATTAACATATTAATAGTCAGATTTAAGGTCAAAACCATGGACAGGGTTTTGTTTTTGTTTTTTTAAATTGTGCCATTATGAGATGCAGCAGTATTTCCTGTTTGACTAATCCTGAAGTCGTTCATTCTGAGTGTAATTCCATTGATTTTTAAACAGAGTTATACTGGGGAATAATACAGTCCATGGATGAACTTTTATCTCCTCTCCTAGTTATGGAATATTTCAAATAGTAAACGCCTCTTCTTTTGTTCCCCAAGAAGAATGTTAGTGGTTTACCTTGTCTCACCTGCTGCATTTCACTGGCTAAATAAATTGTAACTGATCTTGATCTTTTTTAATGTCTTTTCTGACACTTTTACTGTACTTCTTTTGCATTTAGCAGAACTGTGAGATAAGAGGATGAATTTGTGGATTCTGAATGTAGCTGGCTATCTATTTTGTATACAAGTGTATCTATATTCTTTCTTATTCCAGTGTATAAAAAGATATTGTTATTCCATGTATATTCAAATCCGACTTTCCTGGAATCTACACCTAAGGTTCATAATGCTTCAATGATTTAATTCTCTTTTCTGAATTTCCTTAATCTATCCTCAGTTATGCTGCAAGAGTGAACAGTAATGCACATTTACATCTTAACAGTAAAATTATCTGACCCTCTTTCTCTTCCAGCAAAACTATTTAATTTGTGAACATTCATTTTAGGAGTAAAATTTGCAAATTTTGCTGAGTTGTGTAACTTCATTAATCTAGATTATTGAACTTTTTGAAAGTCTTTTTTGAAACCTTGTAGCCAGCATTTTTCTAATTAATTTTGCTGAATTAATTAATAAATTCATTCATTCATCAGACTAACATCTACAATCAAGATTAAGAACTACTGCTGAACAAACACAAAGTAAAAAAACAGTGCTTGTTCCAAGAAAATTGCAAACTGGACCCCAGAAATATCAACATAATTCTGGTGATTGCTTACATTTGTATTTTATTAAATACTACAAAAGTTTTAACCACTTATGTTTAAATGAAATAAAAGAAAGCCAAATTAATTATAGCTTCATCCTTTCCAGTCTCAGGGTTTATTATGGGAAGGTATTTGTAGTGCCTTTTAAGAGACACTGGAACTAACCCTATTACAGAAATAAAAGCATGACAGATTTAAAAAGCTATGGTCACCGGTCACAATGAAAGTGTCAAGGTTGCATTTTGAAAGCAGATAATGGCAGCAGATCTAATCAAAGAAGAGGAGAAATACTTCTACTCTGTCTGGCAGCATTAGCTACTTCCCTCTAGAGCAGTGGTTTTCAAACTCTTCTCCTCAGAACCCAGTTGAAAAAAAAATCATTTATGCCCATGACCCACCACTTACATCTTTGAGTAATGCATTCCAGTCTTTTGATGGTGGCAGCAGGGGCTGCTGTGACCCAGTGCCTGAGGGTCTGTGACCCAGTATGGCATCCTAACCCTAAGTCTGAAAAACACTGCTCTAGAGGTCACTGAGAGAAATTCAGAGATAGAATCAGACTCCATACAAAGAAGTGAAAGATGTGCCTTGGATGGAAAGGAAATTGAGTCCTGGAGGCACATTCATCCTAGACATGCAGCAGGAAAAGGAGTCTTAGAAGAGTAGCTTGTAGTAGTAGTAGTGTTATGCAGTTTTGAAAAGCAAGAGGCTGAAGAACTCTCTCTTCTTAAAGGTATTCTGTACAGTGATTGAAGCAGCAGGAACAAGAAAGGGACTCTTGCATTATTTGGTGCATTCTGTACTGGATAGTCATATTCTGTTTTTATGACCTTGAAAATTAAATGATTTAATCACTAAACACAAAGCTAGGCTTGTGTAACACATTGGAGGACGGAGCCATAAAAGTCATGTGCAGTAGTGTGGAATCTGAAAAAGATGAAAGTTAGGATGAGCCAGGGGCTGAGTGTATAGTTCAGGTAAATCTAGTGTGCATGTTCTCTGACACACACAAAATGAGTATACTCTAGGTCCTGTAAGTACAATGTGGACCAGATAGCATTGTCAGGGCAGATGTATCAGTCTCTGAAGTATGTCTTTATTTGATTTATGTGAGTAAGGGACTGCTAATTTTCTCTCATCACCCCAGAAAGATTAATGTGTAGGGCTATGTCTATACTCATAATTTTAGTTCAAATTAAGGAGGTTTAATTTGAACTACATTAGTCCCTATCTACACTGGACTTTCATTAAGTCAAATTAAGAAATTCCTCAATTCCTCTTAAGGAAAGCTTAGTTCAGATTAATAAGAACTGCCTGTTAGTTTGAACTAAGCTTTAATTTGACTCCTTAGTTCACACTAAGGACAGTGTAGACCCGGATTAACCCTTAATTCGACTTTAAGTTTGAATTAAGAGCAGTTGGGTCAAAGTGACAAAGTGGACTGAGTCGACTTAACTTTAAATCGACTTAGCCCACTTTGTTGATTTGAATTAATAAGGTCATGTTTAGTTTGAATTAACAAATTTAACCTAACTTTTTCTAGTGTAGACATAGCCTATGAGCATGAGGAAAGGAAGGAGTAAACACTGCAGAATAAGGACAATGGACCGAACAACAACCACAGAAACTTTAAAGGGAATAAGTTGGTCAGGAGAACAGTCAGTTTCTCAAAGAGACATTATTAAAGGTACAATAACAAACTATCAACAGTGTGAAGAAATTATATGAAGAATAGTGTGACAAGCTACTCCCAGAATCTGGTCTGGTTTGCTGCTGTGACTCATCAGTGTCTACTCCTGAACCCTGATCTATCCAACTTTGCCAGGTGATCACTCATTCCTGAGTAAGTCAACACCAGCCTCCTGTATATAATTGGTCCCAGCCCATGGGTGTGCGCCCCGTGGCCACTCATGAATGGTCCCCCAGCAATCACCCCTGCCTCCAAGATACCACACTGAGAACTTCTGTCCTATGGGTATAGGGACCCTTGCTCACTCACTGTAGGCTCATGGATCCTCGTTTGCTCATTTATCAGAGCAATGAGTACATCCAACCTCTCTCATTCACACCCTCTTCAGTCCACACAGTAAAACAAACACTAGTTTATTGATTAAAATATGATTTTAAATGAGTATATAGCAAATCAATAAATAATCATTTAATAAACGAGTCAGGAGTTACCACAAGTAAATAAAAAATACATAACACATGCTGTTTTACTAACACTGTTCCAAGGTTACTCTTTAGATTATTCTCCTCATTCTTAGCTACAAGGCTGACTGTTGGTGTTGTTCAGCCAGCTCAGGTCCCCTGACTATATGGATAGGCTTAGTATCTTGCGTTTGCTTCCAAGCTGGTGTTTCCCTGGCAAAAGGCAGCAGCTTCTCCCTCTCTGTGTCTTCATTTTCATTCTCACCCCCTGCCTCTGTTCTGCGGTGCGATTTCCTTCATCCCACCTAAGCTAGTCAGCTAAATTTGCATTACCTTTGTCACACAACCCTCTAGCCTCATAGAGGTGGCCCTGAAGGTCTGAGCTATGTAGCATGATTCACATCTGTACACATACATGATGCTGCAGGAAACATGACCATCACAATACGGTAGAGGATTTGAAAGGGAACCTTGCATGGCACATTTTGCATCAAACTATACACTTACATTATAAAAGTGAACAGAAAAATTATACAAATCATAGCCCATGGTGCATCATGTGAAAAATAGTAAGATAGGCCGAGTGGGATCCTGAAGGGGTCTTGGTCCAATGCTAATCAATATTTTCATTAATAATTCTGATAACAGACAGCAGAGTGTACTTATAAAAGTAATGGATGACACCAAGCTGGGAGCATTTGCAATCCTTTGGAGGACAGTTTTACTGTTCAAAAAGACCTTTGTAAATTGGAGAATTGATCAGAATTCAACAAATGCAAAGTACCATATTTAGACAGGAAGAATCAAATTCACACTTGCAAAATGGGGAATAACTAGCTAAATGATAGCACTACTAAGAGCATCTGGAGGTTATAGTTTATTACAATGAACAGAAACTGAAAGTGCATTTCAGTTGCAAAAAGGGTTAATATAATTCTGATATATATTAACAGGAGCAGGGCTGGTCTGGGGGGAAGAGGCAACCAGGATGAATTTGTATTTTGGCGCCCTGTCTCTGCTGCCTTTTCAAGCTCACCACCCACTCCCCTGCATTCTGCTGCTGCTTCAGGTCCCAGTGCCTCACCTCCTCATCTCCCCAAGCTCTGTTCGATGGCCTTGTGCCCTAGGATTGTCCCTCTTTTTGCCTCTTGACCATGGTGGCCAGAGTGCTGGCTGGGCATCCAGCTCTGAAAATAGTGTTGCTGTCAGCAGCAGCCAGAAATACTTGTGTGCTGTTTTTAGTCACAATTGCATTGGCTTCAGAGCTGGCTGCCTGGCTGGCAGCTGCAGCTTTCTAGCTGCCCAGGGATGGGTTTCTGATCCAGAGGCTTTCTGAGCCATTCACCTCCTGATCATCATTGCCAGGGTAAGGGGTATCTTAGGAGCTGACTTGCTGGCTACAGACGGTGATCCTTGCTGCATGGACCTCCCTGTCAGGCTGGCAGCTCCAGGTGGCATCATCTGCTTCCCACCCAGCTAGCCAAGTCTCCAGCCCAGGCTTTCATCCTGCTTGAGAAGACCAGGCCTGCCAGCTTGTAGCAGTCAGGTGCTGCGCCCCTTCCACAACCACATTGGATGGTCATTGGTGCAGCAAAAAAGAAAAAATGGAGACAAAATTCATCCTAGAACTCTGTGTTTTATTTATTTATTCATTCATTAGTTGTAGTAGGGATACAGTGTCAGGTTTTAAAAAATGTATTACAGGGCCCCAGTTGCTTTTGTAAAGTAACCTAAATACACATTTCAAAGGTGAATTTTTAAATAAATTGTGATAATAGAATCATAGGGTTAGAAAGGACCTCATGGGGTCATGTAGTCCAACCCCCTGCAAAAAAGCAGGACCACTCTCACTAAATCATCCCAGCCAGGGTTTTGTCTAACCAAGCCTTAAATATCTCCAAAGATGGAGATTTCACCACCTCCCTAGGTAACCCATTCCAATGCTTCACCATCCCCCTAGTAAGAACATTTTTCCTACTATCCAACCTCAACCTCCCCAGCTGTAACTTGGAACCATTGCTCCTTGTTCTGTCCTCTGTTTCTACTGATGTATATAAACATGTTACATGTTTGACATTTGTATGATTATGTACATTTTTATTTTTATCAACAAGATCAGAACATAGAATATGAGTAATAGGCCTATCTATTTTACTCTGCTGCCCCTATTCCATGAGTTTTGTTATCAAACTGATACTAATTAAAACATTAAAAACATATTTTTGTGAAATGAATTAAATTGATAAACTTCTATTTGAAGGAAGTCTGAGAGATCTTTTTGAGCATGGTGCAGATCTGGACAGACATCAGATGTAAACTGTAATCCCTATTTTAGGCACCACTAGCATTGATTGATTTACTACTAAATACAATAAATGCAACATGTTAAATGGATAAAATAAAACTATTTTATTAACATTTTTACCAATTGCATACTTTTTCCAAGCGAATGCACCAATGTACTTTGGGTCCTGCAGTTTATTCTAGGAATCTGGCATCTGAGTAAGTGAGACATCATTAAATGTTAAAGTTCTAAAACAAAAATAAGTCTTGAATGTAAATACTCCTTGGGACTGAAGCACTGAGTTCTGGGCATTGTAGTTTAGGGACTAGAAAGCCTCACACTGTGTAAGAGATTGAAATTGTTAGGCTATTTGAAGAAACAACCCAGTAAATAGAACAAAATGAAACAGTGTCCTTTAACTGTAAGCTTAAATTAAGCCACATTTTTCTCTTTCAAGTAATACTGGAACTGAGAGGCTATTAGGGTGCCTGAGAAATACACACAAAACACTAAAGAAGAACAAGAGTAGCATTAAATCATACCATGGAAACTCACTGTAAGAAACTTGTTTTCATTAAAAAAAAATACAAAACATATTTTTTTAGAGACATCCATGTAAACTGAGCAAAACCACCAAACACATTGCCACAATGTTAATACATAATACTATTTAATATAATCTAATATGGAAATAGAAACTTATGTGTATCAATTTATACATATAATATTGATATATAAATTAGTTTGAATGTCTACCACCTGATGCAGCTGGTAAATAACCATGGTAAATATAGTTGTCAAAATGTAAAGCATCCATTTGTAAAATACCTAACTATATAAATGCAATAAGATTGAGATGTTTTATTTTCACAGGTACTGTGCTCAAGTTTTATTCAAAAGGACTTTTTGCTGAAGAAGAGTCAGTGCACCACATCGCTTCTGGTAGTACAGTCATAGAAGATACCATTACTCCAGGCGTAACGAACAATACTCATGCATATACAAGAGATCATACTGCACCAGATGTTGGTTCAGTTGCTGAAGTTTAACTGTGTGTAGAAGTGGATGAAGGACAATCTTCAGTCTGCAACCACCAACTTGATGATGATGATGATGACTGTTGATGCATCAATAACTGTTGTACTGCTGGATCCTATTGAATAGCCCATAATCTTATCAGACTCACGAAGGTCAGAATTTCTTAGAGGACCATTTCAAGTTGGTTCAGATTTTGTGTTCCTCCAAGGAAAAAGTGGATGTTGATTTACTGATAATTTAAGATACCACAACTTAGTGAATGGGGAACGAATCCAGAGAAACTGGCTTTTGTACTTCTCCCTCCCACCAAAAAGTCAACTAATTGTTTCTGCTGCAAATTGTTTTTTTCCCCTAAACAATAGAAATTGATGAGTGAAGGAATCTGTCACTGGGTCAATGTAAGTGCACTTCTGAAAGGTCATGAAAATAGCCCTGAACATGTAAAGCACATGGAGTCTTGGAAAGAGCATGATCTTTTTTAAAGAAAGTAGAAATGGATTGATCAAATAGAGAGGCGTCTCAGTGAAGCTGAAAGAAAAGAATGGCATCTGATTTCCATTCTACAGTCACTTGCAGGAAGAAGCCTTGCTTTCCATAGTTCTTCAGAGAACTTACATATGCCACACAATGTAAACTTCTTGAAAAAAGCTGAATTTCTCACTAAGTTTGATCCAGCAGTGGAACAGCATGCAGAACGTGTTAAAAGGGATAAAATCCCATGGTCACTATTTGGTGAAAGACCTTCAGAATTAACTGACTGAAGCAGTCAGCAACAAATTGCTTTAAAAATAGTGATGCAAGTGAATGAGTTAAAATACCATTCTATCATCTTAGACAGCATCCCTGATGTTAGCTATCAGGAACAGAAGTCTTTGATTATCAGAACAGTTGCTACTGATGAAAAGCCAGAAATTAAAGAACATTTCTTGTGGTTCCTAGTGGTACATGAAATAATTGGTTTCAATTTATCCAATGCAATTTTGGAAAAGCTTGAAGAGCTCAGTGTTCCATTTGATGGCTGCAGAGGTTAATTCTGGGATAATAGTATAAACATTAAAGGCAAGAGGCCAGGTGTTCAAGCTCAGCTGCTACAAAAAAAACTTGAGCTGTTTTTTTTCTTGTGGGTCACATATAAGAATTTAGTTATTGCAGATACTGCAAAACCATCAGGTGATGTTGTCAGGTGTTTTTTGGATACTTTCAGAATTTCTGAAAGTTTTTTGCTGCTACCACATCACGATGCAATGTTCTTGCCAATATGTTAATATCATGTGGAAATCCTAAAACAGAGTTAAAAGTATAGAAACAGTAAGATTTCAACTTCTGAAGTCAGGCAGGCTTATGTTGGGGGTAAGAAAGAAATGTACTGAGATTGTGGCAAATACAGAAGCTCAAGGTGTGATTGAAAAAATTGAATCTTATCATTTCCTGATACTCTCAGCTGTCTCGTGTGACATTTCAAACAACATCAGTCTTGTCAGCAAGTTTTTACAGTCCTTTTCTATGCAAATGAATCTGAGTACAAACTTTCTGATGGATCATAGGGAAAATGGATTTACTGGTGCTCGAATCACAGGTATGGAAGTATATGAAGAGATGAATATACCTGCACATCTCAAAGAGAAACATGTCAGAAGCACAAAAGCACACCTTTCCTGCAAAGCACCTGAGAAGCCACTTGAATTTGTAGTTACAAGGTTAGAGGCTGAGGCTGTTAATACACAAATAGATTCAGCCATGAAATCAGTTGAGAATAGAATCCAGACTATAGATAGTGTGAAAGACAAGTTTGGTATATTGTTTGATTTGAAATAACCAGCCAAATGCCTAAGGCAGTGGTTCTCAACCTCTGCGTCAGGACACGTTACTGTGTTGCCACATAGCAATACATGTGTTGGGGAGAGTCAGGGAAATGGCTGGATTTGGCCTGGAGGAAGTGGACTGGTGTGTTCTGTAGGATTGTGATATCTCACCAAGGATGTTGTGACCCATAAATGGTTGAGAACCACTGGTCTAAAGAGTCACTAAGTGATCTCTGTAATAACGCTATATGTATTTTAATTTTTATTTACTCCAAATACTGTTCATTTCATTTAATGTCAACAGTATAACAAGTTTATTAATATGTGTTGTGTGTGTTGGGAGGATGCCAAAAATATGCCTGTCAAGAGCCCCCAGTGGGCTAACACCAGGGGTTAAAGTGGGCTGGAATGACCTGGAAGATCATTCCACGGCCCACTGATTTTAGGGGCTCAGCCTTCCAGGCTTCCTAAAAATAGAAAATGGTGCCACAATGCTACATTCGGGGCCCACCATTTAAAAATGGAGGCCCCAGAATGCAGTGTTTCGGTTCCATTTTCTATTTTTAGGGGGCTGAATGCTGGCCCCTAAAAATAGCAGGCCCCAGAATGGCATTCTGCTGCATTCCAGCAGGCAGAGGAGAGGGGCAGTCTCCTTTGTGCATGTACAGGCTGCAGAGTTTCCCAGCCCAGTGCACAGCTGCCCATGAGTAGCGGGGCAGCTCGGCTCATGCTAGGGGTGAGTATTTGGAGGTGCCTGAGCTGGGGGTGGGTATTGAGGGAGACATGGTGGATTTCGGGAGTGGGTATTGGGGGCATGAGGTGGATTTAGGGGCTGGTATTGGGGGTTGGGGTGGATTGAGGCTATGTCAGGTACAGAATGTGATCAGAGTCGAGCAGCAAAAGCTAAAATGTTTATATACCAATGCGAGAAGCCTCAGTAATAAAATGGAGGAACTAGAATTACTGGTAGAGGAATTGAAACCAGATATTATAGGGATAACAAACATGGTGGAAGAGTAGTCATGACTGGTGTATGGGCATTAAAGGCTATGTGCTCTTTAGGAAAGACAGATGTAATGGCAAAGGTGGTGGTGTGGCATTGTATATCAATGATGCAATAGAATGCAAGGAAATTCAGACTCTGTCTTGCTAATTTCATCACTCTATCTGGCTCAAAATCACATTGGAGAAGACAGCTACTAGAGTTTCTCCTGGATTAGTGTTTGGGGTGTGTTACAGACCACTGGGATCTGATTTGGACATGGATAGAGAACTCTTTAAGGCCTTTAAGGAAGTAAACACTACTGGGAACTGTATGATTATGGGAGATTTTAACTTCCCACATATAGACTGGAGGATATGCACTAGCAGCAATAAAAGGGCCCAGATTTTCTTGGAGGTGATAACAGATGAATTTCTCCATCAAGTGGTTTCCAAACCAATGAGAGGAGACGCAATCTTAGATTTGGTATTAGTCAGTAGTGAGGACCTCATAGAGGAATTAGTTGTAGGGGACAACCTAGGTTCTAGTGATCATGAGCTAATCCAATTTAAACTGAATGGAAGGGTAAACAAAAATAAATCTGTGACCAGAGTCTTTGACTTCAAAAGAGCTAACTTCAAAAAATTAAGGGAATTAGCTAGGGAAGTGGACTGGACCAAAGAATTCATGGATATGAACATTGAGGATGCTTGGAACTGCTTCAAGACAAAGTTGCAGGAACTAGCTGAAGCCTGCATTCCAAAGAAGAGGAAAAAATTTTCAGACATGGGTTCTAAACCAAGCTGGATGAATGTACATCTTAAACAGGCGATTAGAAGGAAACACAAGGGCTACAAGGAGTGGAAGTTGGGAGGGATAGGAAAGGAGGGCTACCTTTTAGAGGTCAGAGCATGTAGGGATCAAGTGAGGAAGGCCAAAAGCCAAGCAGAGTCAGTCCTTGAAAAGGGAATCAAAACCAATAGTAAAAGGTTCTTCAGCCCTATAAATAGAAAGAAAACACAGAAGGAGGAGGTTGGCCCACTATACACTGAAGATGGGGTAGAGATCAAGGATAATCTTGGCGTGGCTGAATATCTAAATAAATACTTTGCCTCTGTCTTTAATGAGGGTGAGAGTGAGATTGGGGACAGAGGGAGGGCAGCTAGTGGGAATGAGAATGTAGAAGTGGAAATTACTATATCTGACATGGAAGCCAAGCTTCAGCTGCTTAATTGAACTAAATCAGGGGGTCCAGATAATCTTCATCCAAGAATATTGAAGGAACTTGCACATGAAATTGCCAGCCCTTTAGCAAGGATTTTTAAAGTATCGGTGAACACAGGGGTTGTACCTTATGACTGGAGCATTGCTAATGTAGTCCCTATTTTCAAGAAAGGGAATAAAAGTGATCCAGGTAACTGCAGGCCTGTTAGTTTGACCTCAGCAATATGCAAGGTCTTGGAGAAAATTTTGAAGGAGAAAGTACATAAGGATATTGAGGAAAATGGTAAGTGTGATAAAATACAACACGGCTTTACAAAAGGTAGATCATGCCTAACCAACCTGATCTCCTTTTCTGAGAAGATAACAGATTTTTTGGATAAAGGGAATGCGGGGGACCTAATTTACTTAGATTTCAGCAAGGCATTTGATACAGTTCCACACAGGGAATTATTAGTTAAATTGGGGAAGATGGGGATTAATATGAAAATAGAAAGGTGGATAAAGAACTGGTTACAGGGGAGACTACAGAGGGTCATAGTGAAAGGTGAACTGTCTAGGTGGAAGAAGGTTACTAATGGAGTTCCCCAAGGATTGGTCCTGGGATCAGGGGTGCTGCTGTATAGCAAAAAAGACCCAGGGCACAGGCCCACAGGCTCCACCTGTGCTAGACCATGCCCCTGTCATGGGTCCGTCCCCAATAGGCCACACCTACAACAGATGCTGCCACCTACCCCCCATGACGCAACAGGCCCTACCCCTATCCTGGGCCCCACTTGAAACTGGAATTCACATGAAATATTTTGAAGTGGGGAAGTTCCACATGAAATGGAAATTTTGGAAACATGGAGATGTGATATTTCTGAAGGGAAATATGCTCCCTGGGGCCATGCCAGCTGATGACTAAAATTGAAGCTGTCAGTTTCTAGCCAGCAGCTGTCTAGGCACCAGTGCAGTCTGACCATGTGGATTATCCTGGTCCAGAGTGTTTAGCCTTTGTACCACTCTACCTCCACACAGAGGCCCCATGGCATGTTGTGATACAACAATTCCTTCATACCCCTCTGCATGTAAAATGAGCAATTATTCACCTCCAGTGTTCCCTACAAATGAATCAAGGTGCTGGCTATATTCTCATAAAAGCTCACAGACCATGTGAGGAGGACGTATAAAAATTCTCCTCCTCTGGCAAGGCATATCATTCCCTATCTCCTACCGGTTTCTGCTGCTAAACATCAGGAGTCAGGGAGATCAGAAAATAGTAGTGGGAGGGAGGGTGGTGGATCAGACCATCCCTGGGACTTCCAGTCTAATTGTTTAGGTTCTCCAGGTACTGGAGAAGTGGATGGCATCTAGATGCCCAGATAAAAGATGACACCCTGCTGACCCATGCTGAAGACACCTACTGCTGCAGTTCTCAAGCTTTTAAAATAGAGCCCACACCTTCCCTGAACTTTGTTGTAATCCTTTGCCCTCCATTTTGAGTGGCAGCATGAGATTGTGGAGCAGGGGAGTGGAGGGATGGCAGCACAGCAGTTGCAATTTGCCATGCTGGGCTGCTTATACCACAGGGCAGGAAATTTAAAGAGGCTCTGACCCTCTCCCGGCTTCCAGGTGTATGCAATCCAGGTAGGGGAAGTTGGGGAACTCATGAGGTAAGCAGGCAGGCTGGCTGGGGCTGCCAGTGCAATCCTGTGAGCAGGGCCACACCAAACTGGCAAACACAGCCAGACAGCCAGGCTGCCTGCCTTCTGCCTCCCCAGCAAATAGCCTAAGAGAGGACAACAAAGTGAATTGAAAGCAAAACAGAGAAGCCTCTTGCAGTATTCCTCCCACCCTGCTCCTGCCAGACTCCCAATCCCTCTTCTGGGGAAACAAAGCAGAGAGGATTTAGCAGCAAAAACTGAGTAAGCCCACTCTTAGAGGAAAGAGCGAGTCCAAACCAAAAATACATCATTACTGGGATCACAGTATCCAATGCAAGACAGACAACATTACAGGAATTCACAATAAAGTACGGCAACTGTAAAACAAGCAAGGCACTTTCAAAGTGTAACAAATTTATTTATTGCTAGAGCTTTTGGGGGTGAAATCCCACTTTGTCAGACACTTGAAAATGGTTTCCAAATGGGATTTTGCTCATGTGATAAATAAATGTGTTACTCTTTAAAAGTACCACAGGACTCTTTTCTATTTTTACTGGATTAGACTAAGATGGCTACCTCCCTGGAACTTTTCAGTAAAAGGATGGTTAACTTTATGGCATGCTGTCTGGTAGGTGTACTTATGCTGTGCACAATTCATAGAGGGCAAAACTGAAGAGCAGAATAAATAGTGACATTATTGGTAGGTAAAGCCTCACTCATGATCTCCCACCAGAACTCTCAAATCTCAGGAATTTTTTCCCCAGGCCCAGTCTGCTAATATTTGTTCAGTCTTCTGTAGTCACAATGTAGGGACACAGCTAAAATTAATAGAATTTACCTTTAAAGCATCTGTTAGGCAACATTGTGTATCTGTTCTTTAATATCATAACTAAAATATTTAACTCAGTTTACTAGACATTATAACCAATATTTTAAAAAGCTCCATATTGTAAATTTGGAACTCATTTTATATTCGTGATGAAATTTCTTTAAGATGTAACACTGTAATTTCATTTAAATATGTATGAAAAAAGATGTATGAATGAAGGGTGTGTGATGGGATAAATTGACACCACCCTCTCCTGATGAAATGCAAGTACCACCTTAATGGAAGAACAATTCAAACTAATCTCTGAAAAGCAAGAAGAAGAATCCACCCCAGACAGAAAAAAACAAAATATAAGATCAAAGTCATGTCTGCAAATGAGTGGTGGTGAATAATTATCAGACAAGAGCTTTGAGGCAGCAAGACACAGCAAGCCTCAGACACTCACATGAGACTCAGCAAGTACAAAAAAACATGAAAATGTTGTGTGTCATTCTCCAACTGTCATCTTAGGGCACCAGATTCATGACCTAGACAGACCTGGCTCCCTCCTTGTGCCAAGCTGGGCTGGCTGTAGCAACACATAAAAGGACTGGTAATTAAATCATGCCAGCTTCCAAAATTTCATGGGTATCAAGGTATGTGTCTGTTTTTTGCTATTTTCACATTTACAAATAAATGTGGCATATTGTCTTGTCCCCTGAATAAGATCCTGCTAGTCTTTTCTAACAATTCCATTTCCTCTGTTATACCAAAAGGGCACCTACTAAAATGATGTGCAACAAGACCACCCAAAAGAAAAGACTAGGGCTCATGTGAGTGGCTCCATTCCCAGGCCACCCACCCCCGTTTGGACATGTTGTTTCGAAACAGTTGTTTTGAAACAATGGTGTTGTTTTGAAACATGATGTCCAAACAGTGTTATTGCAAAATAATCATTTCAAAATAACAGCCGTTTCAAAATGAATGGGGTTTAAGCTGTTTCAAAATGAAATGTGTGGACTTTCAGTTTCTTATTTCAAAACAACCAGTGTTGTTTCGAACTAAAAGACTCGTGTGGACATACCTAACATGTCCAAATGGCCTTATTTCGAAATAACCATTTCAAAATAACAGCTGTTTCGAAAGCAGGCTTTCCTTTAATTCGAATTAACATTTTCTTAGTTCGAATTAACTTATTTCGAAATAATGATGTATGTGTGGACATAGCCTTAGGGACAAATAACAGGAATTTTTCTTATAAGTTGGGAATGCATCAGCTGGAAGTGACGGGGGAGGAGAAGGACCGGCGTAACTGGTTGATCACAGAATGACAATGAGTAGCCAATGCGATGTGGCAGTGAAAAAAGCTAATGCGGTCCTGGGGTGCATTAGAAGGGGCATTTCCAGTGGAGATAGGGAGCTGTTAGTACTGTTATACAAGGCATTGGTGCAACCTCACTTGGAGTATTGTGTACAGTTCTGGTCACCCATGTTTAAGAAAGATGAAGTCAAACTGGAACAGGTACAAAGAAGGGCTACAAGGATGATTCGTGGAATGGAAACTCTTTCCTATGAGAGATGACTTAAAGAGCTTGGTTTGTTTAGTCTTCTCAAGGGTGAGAGGAGATAGGATTGCTCTTTATAAATACATTAGAGGGATAAATACAAGGGAGGGAGAGGAATTATTTGAATACAGCACCAATGTGGACACAAGAACACATGGATACAAACTCTTCTTCAGAAAATCTAGGCTTGAAATTAGATGCAGATTCCTAAACATCAGAGGAGTAAAGTTCTGAAATAGTGTACCAAGAGAAGTGGTGAGGGCAAAAACCTTAGGTGCCTTCAAAACCAAGCTTGATAATTTTATGGAGGGAATGATAGGATGGACAGTATAGCTTGGCCACTGGTGATGGGTATGATAGTGACTTGGGAAGGGCCATTAGATGGAGTGGGTTCTGAGTTATTACAGAGAAGTTCTTCTTGTCTGGCTGTTGTGGACTTGTTCATGCTCAGGGTTTAACTGATCACCATATTTGGGGCCAGGAAGGAATTTTCCCCCAAGGCAGATTGGCTTGGGCTTGGTTTTTTTTTTTTTTTTTTTGCCTTCCTCTGTAGCATTGGGCATGGCTCACTTGCTGGTTGATTCTCTGTATTAAAGTCTTTAAATCATGATTTGAGGACTTTAATAGCTCAGTTATGGGTTTGAGGTTCATTGTAGGAGTGGGTCGGTGAGGTTTTGTGGCCTGCACTGTGCAGGAGGTCAGACTAGATGATCATATTGGTCCCTTCTGACCTTAGAGTCTATGAGTCTATTCTGAGGACAGGGGAATGGATATTGGGGGCAGGAGCTTGGGTGGGGCGAAGGTGTTTGGGGGGGGGAGCTGGCATGTTGGATCGGTGGGTGGGGGCTGGCATTTGGGGAGGCAGGAGCTGGGGTGGGATGCTCGCATTCGGATGGCAGGAGGTGGGGTGCAGGGTAGGGTCCGGATGTGTGGGAAGGGGAGCCATCCAATTAGGAGGGTTCTGAGGCCCACCAAATTATACTTTAACCCCTGGCTAACACCACCTCTGAACAGGAGTGTGTAAGACATGAGAACTAATTGTCCTGATCTACCGAGCACTGGTGAGGCATCATATGGAACACTGTGTCCATATTTGGATGCCACATGTTAGGAAAGATGTGGACAAGTTGGAGAAAATCCAAAAGAGAGCAACACAAATGATAAAAACTTTAGAAAAACCTGACCTATTAGGAAGGGTTTAAAGATCTAGGTGTGTTTGGTCTTGAGAAAAGAATAGTGAGGTGGCATCCGTTCAATCTTCAAATATGTTAAGGAGTGTTATAAAGAAGTTAGTGATTAATTGTTCTTTAGTCCAGGATGGTAGGAAAAGATGTAGTTAGTTCAATCTGCAGCAATCAAGTTTTCAGTTCTTAGTGTGACCCCTTTGAGGTCTTAAAAAGCATGGTTCCTTTAAATTTTTGCCCTGTGGCGCAGGGATTGATTGTTCTGGAAGGAGGGTGTGGACTTGAGGATCAAGGGGGCTGCAGCCAGAGAGAAGCAGCAGAGAGAGAGAGACCCTGCCTGAAGCCAGGTAGGACAGAGCAGCTGACCTCGGACGCCCAAGACAGTACCCACAGGAGGACCCTGTGCTGGGGAGAGTCGTCCAAAGACAGAGAGAGCCCCATGTGAGTGGCCACCTGGACCTGTGGGGCCATGAGTACAGGGTCTGGGACTTGGCCTGGGACTAAGGGGGAGGCTGTACTTAGTTAAGCGGGGAGGGTGTTGCTCTGTGGTTGCAGAGAGTAGCAGAAGAAGCATCAGAGGGTTTTTTCTGGGAACGTTGCTGACGCCGAAGACAACCAGGAACATTGCTGGTGCCGAAGACGACCAGGAGCTGCTAGACTGAACACTGGACTGGAGCTGTGCTGGGACTCCTGAACTCAGGGTGCAGCTACAGAGCTCACTGTCTGCCTTCAGCCTGCTGTACTGCTGTGCCTGCAGGGCTCTGTGTTAGCTGTTACTCTGTGTTACTGGTGCGCCATCTCCCCTGTTGGTGTCTCCTTCGCCCCTCTGTAAATAAACCTTCCCCATTCCCATAATCCCTGTGCTAGGCCAGTGTGTGTGTGGTCGTTCTGGGGGCTTTGAAACAAATGGCCCTAGGATAAAGTGGCTCTCCTTGCTGCGTCCCTGCACACACCCTTCCTTGGCCAGAGCTGCCTGCAGGGCAGACTCTAGCTTGGCCACAGGGGTGTTACACTTGGTGGCCCATATGGGGAAAACTTGCAGTACAGAAACCTCTATGGAGCTCTGGGAGCTCCTTCAGAGTGAAAAGAGACCACTTTCTGAGTCAAGTAAAATATAATAATTGGCGGCAAAAAAGGAAATGGAGAGAGAATTACTAGAAGATCTTTGGTGAGGGGCACAGAACTCAGTATCCCAGGCTGTACCGGTGGCAGTGTTCCCAGAAGAGATGGAACCCAATGACATTGAGGAGAGTCTAGATGCAGTGGGAATACTGGGGAAAGTGTAGGTCCACACTCGTATTTACAGCTGTGAATTGAACGGCATGATAGCACTATGTACTCATTCCAAAGAAGCAGATCCTGATAAAGTACCTAAAGAAGTGCAAGTGAGAGGTACCCCCTGGACAATTCTGGGGCAAAAACATTCCTCTGCTAGCACAGCCTTGTTAGTGGAGGTGGATTCATTTGCTCAGAAGGTACAGAGTCTGATGGCAAATGAGAAGTGGACACAAGAGGAATTAATATTGGCATTAGGAGGGACTCCAACACTGGCAGCACCCAACCCAGTGGAGTGGGCAAAAGAGTTGGGAAATACCTTCAGGGATGTGTTGAAACCAGTACCTGAAAGTGCACCATACAAGTAGTTACATTGTTTCTCTGGAGTCACACCTATACCCTCAGAGGAAGATGATTATGAGACCTGGAGGGAATTTGCAGTGCCCCTTGTCCAAGAGTGGGAATGCTCTGATGCTGAAAAACAGAAACAGGTGCTTGAAAGTCTGAGGGGACCTGCTATGCGGATTGTCTGAGCCCTGAAAGACTCCCAACCAGCTGCCACAGTGCACGACTATTTAGTTGCTCTTGAGATTGTCTATGGCATGACCTGTATTATCTTGAGAGTCTCTATGGTGAAGACCTGTATTATAACTTCTGTCATACCCATCAAGGGTCTCATGAGAGGTTGTCAGATGTCATCAGGTGCCTGGAGGATTTACTGCAGCAAGTATTGCAGAAGGGAGGAATTCCCACTAAGCACATTGTTTCTGCTGGGTTAGATCAGATCCTTTGGGGCACCCGACAAGATGGGTTGATGCTGTGGCAACTCCAGCTAAACGGGCGGGCCCAAAACCCACCTCCATTCCACAATCTCATTTGAGAGATACGTGAAGAAGAAGAGTGATTTATGCAGGCAGATACAGTGGCACCATCAAAGAAGGCAGGGAGTTATACCACTGTGGCACTTTGAGTAACAAAGGAGGTCCCATCAGTAGCAGCAGCCCTGAGAAATTTGACCTGAGAAGTGGCCATGCTGAAGGCTTATACTGTACCATCTGAAAAAAAGGGAAAGTAACCAAAGTGGTGATAGCCAGAAAAAGGGGTTCTGTTACAACCATGGGAGAGCTGGACACTATGAATTGGAATGCCAGAACAGGACAGACCATGCAAGGGCATCTCAGAGACTGCAGGAAAACCTGTAGGGAGCTTCTGCGAAATACCAAAGAGGCCCAGGAGAAGGAGCAAGCTAAGACCCTAAAATTCCAAGTCTCCCCAGGAAAAAACACAAATCGGGAGTATCTGGGGCTCCAGCCACATTTCCGTGACGCATGATGAACGAACAGGCCCCCAAGCTGTTGTACCCATCTGTATAAAGGGACATTTGTGTGAGGCATTGCTGGATAGTTGATCACAGGTCACCATATTTTATGAATCTTACTATCGGGAGCACCTGCAGCATTTGCTCTTGTACCCCCTGTCCTGCCTAACAGTCTGGGGAATTAGTTGTGACTCGTGCCCTTATCTAGGGTATAGCCTGTTAAAGGTCCAGTTTCCAAAGGATGTTGCTGGGACAGCCTAGGAAATAGAAACAGTGGTTGATCTGGCCAGATCCAAAAGGAAGAGAATATGCACCTTTAATCCTAGGGACGAATGCAAACCTGTTCCAAAGATTAGCACAGAAGTGTCAAGAGATGGCAGGGTATAACTATCTGCAGGTGCTACTAATGCATGCTTTATGTAAAAACTGCATACCAGCAAGTGGGGTGCCCTACATCCCAAGAGGAGGCCAAGGCTAAACCCTTTGTGACGGATAGTTTCCAGTTTGGGGATTCCCCCATTCCTGCCGAGTGGAAGGACCATCTGTGTAAGAAGTTAGTCAAAAGGAAGACTGTTTTCTCTATGCATAAGTGGGATGCTGGGTGTGCTTGTGGTGTGGAACACCATAGCTGAATGCAGGATGGTTGGCCTTTTCAAGAGAGATCAAGACAATTAGCCCCTGCTGACATTGAAAATGTGAGGCAGCACCTACAGGAACTGGCCAAGCACTTATCATTGAGGAATCCAGGAGCCCTTACGCATTACCAATTGTAGTATGAAAAAAAAGTGGCAAGGTGTGCCTGTGTGTTGATTATTGCACTCTGAACAGGCGAAGGATCCCCGACCAATGCACAATGCCCGGGTGGATGATGCTTTGGGTAGCCTAATTGGCAGTCGCTGGTTCTCTGTACTTGATTTCCACAGTGGATACTATCAAGTACTCATGGCACCAGAGGACCGAGAGAAGACAGCATTCATCTGCCCCTTGGGAATTTAGCAATTTAATCATATGCCCCAAGGAGTATCTGGGGCTCCAGCCACATTTCAGTGACTCATGAAGCAGGTTGTAGGGGATATGCACCTGTTAGAGTGCCTGGTATACTTGAATAACATTGTGGTGTTTGGGCGCACTTTAGAAGAACATGAAACTCAGCTGTGCAAGGTCCTGGATTGGTTGGAAAAGGCTGGTCTTAAGTTATCCTTAGACAAGTGCATCTTCTGCCAGTCATCTGTACGATACATAGGACACATTGTATCTGCAGATGGTTTAACGACAGACACAGAGAAGGTGAAGGCAGTCACCACCTGGCCAAGGCCCACAACTCTCAAGGAATTACAATAGTTTCTGGGATTCTGCAGCTATTAAGGATCCTGTCTTTTGGAGGGGGGGAGAGTGTAACCTCTTTGGGATCTTAAAGAACGTTGCTCCTTTAAATCTTTGCCCTGTGGGAAAGGGACTGATTGGTCTGGAAGGAGGATGTGGAGCTGAGCAGGAAGGGGGCTGCAGCCAGAAAGAAGCAGCAGAGAGAGAGAGACCCTGCCTGAAGCCAGGGAGGACAGAGCGGCTGACCTCGGACGCCCAAGACAGTACCCACAAGAGAACCCTGTGCTGGGGAGAGTCATCCAAGGACGGAGTTGGACTCGTGACTGGCCACTAGACCTGTGGGGCCATGAGTACAGGGTCTGGGACTTGACATGGGACTAACGGGGAGGCTGTAGTTAGTTAAGTGGGGAGGCTGTCACTCTGTGGTTGCAGAGAGTAGCAGAAGCATCAGAGGGCTTTTGCTGGGAACGTTGCTGGCGCCATAGACGACCATGAGCTGCTAGACTGAACACTGGACTGGAGCTGTGCTGGGACTCCTGAACTCAGGGTGCAGATAAGGAGCTCACTGTCTGCCTTCAACCTGCTGTACTGCTGTGCCTGCAGGGCTCTGTGTTAGCTGTTACTCTGTGTTACTGCTGCCCCATCTCCCCTGTTGGTTTCTCCTTCGCCCCTCTGTAAATAAACTTTCCCCATTCCCATAATCCCTGTGCTATGCCAGTGTGTGTGTGGTCATTCCTGGAGGGTTTGGAACAGGTGGCCCTAGGGTAAAGGGGCTCTCCTTGCTGCATCCCTGCGCAAACCCTTCCTTGGCCAGAGCTACCTGCAGGGCAGACTCTATCTTGGCCACAGGGGTGTTACATTAAGTATTAGGCAAAAAATCTAACTATAAGGATAGTTAAATACTCGAATAGGTTACTGAGGGAGGTTATGGAATTCCTGTCTCTGGAAGTTTAAAGAAGCAGCCTAGGCAAACGCCTGTCCGAGATGATGTCTGTAGTGACTTGGTCTTCTGCCTCAGAGTGGGGATGGATTAGATGTCCCTTCCAGTCCTATATTTCTATGATAATTTATGTTCATTTTCCCCACACACTTTGGAAGTTATGTAATGCCCGTTGTAATAAAAGATAAGAATTTTACTGGATTCAGTGAGCTTTGGTTTAGGTCTATGGGTTATCTATCTTACAATTGTCAGGAAGTTGTTGAAAAATCAGAATTGACCATGTCACTGAAGCCATTTCACATATGGTCCATTTCAAAATAAATTGAAGCTAGAATTTTAATTCTCCATTGGATAGATTGAATTGTATCTCATTACTACATATGCCAATTATTCTGCAAGATTATCTAGGTTTGTTAATTATTCTGAAGTAAATAAATTTCTAGAAGAAAGATAATATGCAAAATCCTGTACTAAAATATTACTGTTTTGGTGTTATAAGGTAATGAATTTTAAATAAATTTGCTGAATGATACATTATAACGCCTTAATGGTGATGATGCAAAAAATCTGTAGTTGATATTTCAACAACATGCTTATACTTCCAAACATTAGAAACCTTTGCTACAAAATTAAATACATAAGGGCAAAGACTTTCAAACATGTACCAAAACTTCGGTGTCTAAATAAGTAGCCTGATTTCAGAGGTTCCATATTAGTAACATGGAAATAAATAGGACAGTTCTGAGCCTTGACTGTTACAGGATGGCAAAGGAAGGAACTGACTTCCCTATCTTTGTAGTCCTAGCTACTTAAAGAGCTGACATGGACTCCCACTCCTGACTTCTTGTTGCTTCATTCCTCCCACTGAAAGAAATAGATGGCATTTCAGATGAAAAATTCAGCCCCATCTGCCCATTTACCTGTTTCTGGTAGCTGGCAAGAGAGGCCATCTTTCTCTTCTACTCCCCTGTATGCCTAAATGTTGTTCCAACAGACAACTGCTTATGGGCTATCACAGGAATGGGGGGTGTCAAAAACCCACAGTGACGGTCAAGCAGTTTCAAAGAAACCATCTGACAGTTTTCATTTCATTTCATTTCATTTATTTATTTATTTATTTTTGACTGCTTATTAGCTGTAATGGAACCATTCCGTAATGAAGAACACTGGACAGTTTTCAGTCATCCCTGCCTCATCTTCTGTTCTGCTAAAGGAGGTTTTCCCTCACTCTGTCCTTCTGACCCTTTCGTGGAAGCAAGAACCATAGATGGGACTTCTCCAGAGATCAGGGATTTCATTTGTGTCTGTCTGTGTCCAGAGCTGGTTGAAAATGCCTTGCATAGCCTCTCCACCCTAATTAATACACCTCTGTAGTTGGTCCTTTGTTTATTAGATGTTATATACTGAACAGATGTTCAACAAACACCTATGGCTATGTCTACACTACAGGGTTCAGTTAAGCCGGCTTAATAAAGTCTATTTTTAGCTGGCTTAAAGTAGACCTTATTAAGCTGGCTTAGAGCAGCCACACTCACAATGCCAAGAGACTGCCCACGTCCATGCTGGCAGCTGCTAGATTGCCCTAAGAGTGGTGCATTGTGGGTAGCTGGTCTATAGTGCACCACAGAAGACGTGCCCCTCTCTCCCAGCCACTCCTTTACTACAGGAAGTAAAGACTACACCACCCTCTATAGCGTGCGTGGAAACAGGGACCCCGAGGAGGTCAAGCAGCCTGATGTGCCCCAGCAGGGTGCCAGCACAGCACTCCACACCCTCCATGCATTGTCCAGACTCTTCTGGCTCTGGACCAGGTGCTGCAGAGCAACTGGCAGCATGGAGGCCAGCCACAGCAGGCTGACCCCCTCACCCTCCCTGGCAGCTGGTGCAGACAGGATGCCATCTATGCACCCGTGCATCTCAGCACAGGAAACCAGCAGCAAGTGGTGGCACCGGACTGTTCTCACCACTTGAGATGATGACCACTGGCTACGGAACCTGCAGATGAGAAGGAGCACCTCCTGGGTCCTTGGGATGAGTTCCATGGTGGCACTGTCCAGGGCTGGCACAGTCCCCTGTGCCCTAGATTGGTGGGTCCAGGATGGGGCCCACTTCCTGGTATGCCTGGCTCCGCCCTTGGCCATGCCTGCCACACAGCCAGAGTCCTGGCTAGCTCTGGCTGTGGAGCAGAGTGGGCAGGGCTTTATCCTGCCCTGGAATTAGCCAGGGCAGGTACTTCCTGTTTGCCAGGAAGGTTTCAGATGGTCAGGAGGCCAATTAAGTTGACTTAAGCCTAATGCCAGGCTACACTGGCTTAAGTAGACTTAATAAAAGTCTACTGAAGAATTAAGCCGACTTAACAAGTGGGAGTTATTAAATTGACTTAAGCAACTGCTTACGTTGACTTAATAAATTCCAAATGTGGCCAGGGCTT
This sequence comes from Podocnemis expansa, assembly GCA_007922195.1. Lineage (NCBI taxonomy): Eukaryota > Metazoa > Chordata > Testudines > Podocnemididae > Podocnemis > Podocnemis expansa. The sequence goes on from ML682066.1 coordinate 859,904, forward strand.
TGCTTAAGTCTACTTAAGCCTCCTTAAGTCGACTTAAGCCCATAATGTAGATATACCCTATAAGGAAAGGAAGACAAATTCAGAGTGAATTGAAATCAAAATTAAATGGGGCCTCCAGGGCTGGCACAGGCTGCAAAAATGTTTTGGGGTTTGTCTATGTGTGTGTGTGTGTATGAGAGAGTATAAATTTTCACTTTCTTTTATTTCATTTCTATGTGTCTCTGTGTGTACCACAATACGGATAAGACTTATTAAAAAGTGTGGGTCTGTAAATAGAAATGTAAATTCAAATAGACTGAATTTTCAAAACACTACAACATTTGTACCCACATTTTGTACCTGCAGTTCTACTACAAGGGAACTAGACTGCAGGTGCCAATGACATGGTCAGAGTTGCATCTGTAGTTTATTCTGTGTGGAAAAAATGCAGATGCAAATTATGCCTGAGAAAATTTTACTACAAAGGGTAGTAAAACCCCTTTAAAATATAGCCCTATATTACAACTGTAGGCCCTCATATCATGTATTTGTTTATATTTTTCATTCTCCTTCCTTTTTATTTCACCTCTCCATTTCTTTTTGCTCACTCACCCTCATTCCCGCTTTCTAAATTTAGGAGACTCTTCAAGTCAGGGATATGAGGGAGAGTTGCCCCCTTTTCCCTTCCACTTCTCCCTACTGGTCCCAGAAGCAAAGTAGGTGACCCGAAAGTGGAAGGAAATCATATAAAATAGCACTAAAATAGCAAATTCATACAGTACCTCGGACAAAAGTAGATTGGGAGATAAAAAAGATTGACTTTAAGACAACTTCTTCTTTCCTGAAAAAGCTTGTGGTATTGATGCATTGTCAGTGCTGAAGCTTTCTGGATACAATTGATTTTACTCATCTTGTAGATATTTATAAGATATTGTACCTGGGAACATGGATCTGGCTGGTGGTCTTTCAATCTACACACCAAAGAATATTTGGTCTTTCAATCTATAAACAAAAGAATATATAGTGTTTTCATCTTGTTTCAATTTTGTTTGTTTAGATTAAAATGGTATCAATTTGCCACAAACCACTGTCTGAGACTTCTAAAGATAAGTGCCTCTCAGTATGGGTCCATTGAACTATGGAAAATGGCATTATCATCTGGAACTGCAGACCTCAAGGAAGAGCAAAATGGGTATGTTATTCTCTTTTATGTATTTATTACAAGATACAGAAAGAGAAGAAGACATAGCGAGGTGGTATTGTTTGATATAGCTTGCTGCCTTTGTAAACATTTATAACCCATCAAGAAAGATTGTACCTAGGAATTTTTGTTTGTTTTCATTTGCAAAGGACAAGCTACCATGGCTATCTGATACAGACCACTAGGATGAGAGCAGAGCAAAAGGAGAAAAATCCTTGGCCGAACGCTAAAGCTATCGTAAGTGTCTGGATTCTGTGCTCAAAGGGAACTTAAAATACCTGTTTTTAATACCTGCTGTGATGCTGTCTGGGTGTAAGGGACTGTTTATGGTTATCTTTCATATTAATATTTGCAATAATCCATATGTGATATGCCATGTTTGGTGTCAATAGCAAGGCTATAATCTGCTAAGAATGATTATATGGTTTATATGTAGGTATTATGCCTGTATTAGAAATTGGAAATCTATTTGTTTTTATGTGTGTTCCAAGTGATTTGTCCTTAAGGCAATCCCAGAATGGGTGTCTGCAAAACTATTGTTCCTCTTTATGGCACCCATCAGGGGGGCTCCCATCTACAGTGGGCCCAAGAAGAAACCTGTTCGACCAGTTACCCAGACTGACCATGTGGCCCAGCTCCATTTGGATCTGGCAAGGACTCTGAGATAAAAGGCAGGGGAGCCATCTCCATTTTGTCTTTAGTTTTCAGTCTTCAGTCTATCTGCAACCCACACTGTCCTCTGGAACTATTCTTCTGGGACTGAACAAAGGACTGACACCCACCCAGCTGCTGCTGCTGCTGCTGGGTGCACGCCAGAGGAGTGGGGGCTAACCTGCAAACTATAGGATCTTCAAGGATTTGTTTTCCATGGAATCTATATCATTTGTATGCATGTGATTCACTTTGATCCTTTAACATCTCTCGTATTTTGTTTGGTTTCTTTTTATATTAAACCTATAGTTTCAGTTACTAAAGGATTGGCTGGCAGTGTGGTATTTTGGGTAAGATCCCAGTTTATATTGTTCTGGTGATGTGGCTGGCCCTTTGGGGTCAGGAGAACCTATTTCTTTGAGAGACCCAGTGGCTAGAGGGGACCACAGGAGCTGCTGTGCGTAAAGGGGGCTGTTTCTATTTTGTTATGCTTGGTGATGACCAGTGTGGGGAATCAGAAGCATGTTTTGTTACTGACTGGGAGAGTGGTTTAAGTACCACCCATCAGTGGTTTAGGGGTTCACCCCCTGGTTTCTGAAGCTTGCCCTGATTTTGGCACATTCAGAAGGTTATCACAGGGGCCCCAGGTCACACCTGCCAGTTAACAAATACAGACAGAGATGCATTAATCATCTATACAGAGGATTGTTTTGATTCAAACAAAGGAAACTCCAGTCAGAGACTAAGTCAACAGAAACAATAACTGCTAAAGGTGACTGCAAGAAAAAGTAGAGGTTAGAATCAGAGGACAAAAAACAGTTGAGTACAGCAGGTAGATTCACAGAATGCCGCAAACTTGTGAGATTTTAGGAAAGCAAATCTGAGGGATTTATGACAGTCAGGGCCAAATCCTGCATTGCTTGTCCAGAATTGACTCAAGGAAAAGAAAAAAAACCTCCCAATGATGCCATCGAGAGAAAGCATTAAAACATGAGGAAAAGGCTGCAAAAGTATTTCTAAGAACCACAAAAAAAGCACTAAATATGATAATTCCTTTGAAGAAAAATGATGCAAAGAAAGAGAAATGGCTAATGTGGCTTTAAATTTGAAATCAATAAGGCTATGTCCATACATACCTCGTTATTTCAAAATAAGTTATTTTGAAATGAGCTATATCGAAATAAAGTCCTTATTTCAAAATAAGTTAATTCGAATTAAGGGAAAACCTCAAAGTGAAATACCACGTCCAAACACAGGACATGCTATTTCGCTTTAAGAGAGGGGCACCATGGGAGGTGTGGCAACATGGCCTCCTCCCTGGGCCATGCCCCCACCCAATACAGGCTAAAAGGAAGGCACCTTGGGAAGGAGAAGGGCAAAAGTGTTATTTCAAAATAATGGTTATTTCGAAATAACACGTCCGAACGGTGTTATTTCGAAATAACCATTTTGAAATAACAGCTGTTTCTATTTAAAGAAGGTTTAAGCTATTTCGAAATGATGACTCTTATTTCGAAATGACGGAGCCAGTCATTTCGAAATAAGAATACGTCATGTGGACCTACTCTCTTTTATTTCGAAATAACCAGTGTTATTTTGAAATAAAAGAGACGTGTGGACATACCCTAAGATATTATACTGGGTATGGAAAAGTGGAAAGGCAACTAAAAAGTGGCCATATTGTGCCTTTGTGCAGAAAAACCTATGACAAGAGTTTGTCAGAGGAAAACTCCATGAGGTTCCCTTTGCTGGATTTCCCCTCAATTCTTGAGAATAGATATCAGAGTCCACTGCACTGTTACTCTGGGTCCTCCTGTCCAACTTCCTCTGGTGCTAAATAGACATCTGGGTACAGAATCATTTTCATTGATCCAGGAAATGATTCTTGTTTAGGATGAACTTCTAGATAAATATGGCCTTCTTGCAGGCTGTTTACTGAGTGGGGAGGTAAAAATTTCTGGTTTAAGGTAGCTTTCTGACTGTTCTGCGGCTGTTGGGGGTAAGCCCACCTGTCAAAATTAAATGAGGCCATTGGATTGTTTGATATCATATAATGAATAAGATTGCAAACCTGATAAGAAATAGTTTATTTTGATCTTGGCAGCCTATTCTATTACAAATAGAGCTTTGCAAAGTCTTGGAATTATTAAAATAGTTAATGCTGCAGATAGTAAAGCACCTGGTAGCTCTTTAGATATTTCAGTTCAGAAAAAATACTTGTGCATGACATTTTTAGTCTGCTAAAACACTTCCTCTGCCTTTTAATCCATTTTTAGATATCCAGAGGTACCGTGAAAACTCAAGGGTTACTTCTTGCATTCCATTGAGTAAAATGGTACAGATCAACAGTCCAGCTGTACACATAGGAATAACTCAGGAAGAGAAATGTTACATGGTATTGCAATATCTCTTCTATAGTTCCTTGGGTCATTGTAGAACACTTTAGTACTTTGTTGATTAAAAGGGCAGATTCAGATGTGGCTGAAAAATGATCATGCGACCCTGAATTTGGATGGATTTCACACATCATGAAACTATTTCCATGGACTGATTGCCAAAAGATAATCTAATTTGTGAAAGTCAAAGGGAAAGATTTGGTAGAGAACAGTGAGATATACTCTGAACTTTCATCTTCAGCAGTCTTTTTCTTCCAAAGGAAAGCATCTGTGTGTTTATGTCTTCACTGCAAATTGTGCTTCTGGGAACTCTTTGTTAAAATTCATCATTTCAAACACAGGGATAAGCATCGAAGTGGAGCTAGAGGAGTTCTATACACACACCCCATTAACATTAAAAATGACACCTGTAACTTCTCATAGTTTGCTTTGAAAATGCTTCTCTTATGTTATCTTGTGTCATGACACATCAAACATTTTAAACAAGAAGTGCTAAAAGCAGGAGACGGCTGCATGTTGGTATATTTGAGACTACTGCCAAATGTTTAAATGTGTGCAGGACGTTTGGCTATGAAAAGCTCAGTCAACGTGATGTTAGATCTTAATAGGGATGGCGGTTTGAAATTCAGCTCTGGGGAAACAGCCTGCAAAGTACATACAGCCATTAACTAGCTCATATTCACACACACAAAACCCTCTAGTGTGTGAGTTTAGTGGTTTATATGACTAAATGAGGAAAATTAAAATGTAGATTAAAATATTACCTTGAGTTAGTATCTGAATTCGTTGCCCATATGTGCACCACCTGTTATTAATGATGACTTGTTACATGCTCATAAGTGATATTTCTGGCTTCTCTAGGATTCTTACCTCCCGTTTAGTGGTTCTAAGGAATGGATCAAGTCAGTTCACCAACCTGAAGTAAATGGGTGTTATTTGCTATGGAGCAGATGAAACAGTTGCCCCTCCTCTAAAACTTAATTTGTGTTCCTTTGACTTTTTATAGTTCACTGTTGTGGTGCATACCCAGACTTGGAAGGTCCTCTGTGGGCGAGGCAAGGCTGAGCTTGGATTCCTACTCTGTTGCATTTTCAGTGCTACCCCTTCCCAGGTTGAACAGAAAGCAGAAGCAGTGGTCTAGGCCAAAAATAGCATAGAACAAACTGAGTGCTGGTTTCTGCAATGGGCTAACTCTTGTTGAGACACTTCTCATCCCAATCAGTTGCCCTCCCTCCCACTCCTTGAGGTATGAACAGTCACCTCCGTCACCCTTCTTCCAGGATGGGATTGCCCTGCTAACACCCATGAGCAGTCATGCCTGCAGCAGGGAGGTGCAAGTAGGGACAGGGCTGGATTATCACAGGGGCTATAGGGGCTGAAACCCTAGGACCTGGCTGAAGGCAAGCCACAGGCTCCAGCCCCTAAAACTACTACTTGATCTGCCCCCTCCCCACCTGCTCAGGCCTGGCAGGGCTTGGGGGAATGCTGAGAGAGATTCTGCTTGCTGGCATTGGGTGAGTGGGGCCCTGGGGCCCAAGGCCAGGCTCCATGTTCCTTCCCTATCCCTTGGCCAGCTGGTTCATCCCCAGGGGAACTGCAGACCAGTGCTTGTTCACTCCACCTGAAGGGGTGGGGACAGCTGGTGTGTGGCACAGCCTCCTCTCTGCTGTGGCCTTCCAGGGCCTGTGGCCCTAGTCGGGGGGGGGGGGGGCCCAAGGCTGCATCAGGGGCCATGCCACATGCCAGTTGGCCTTACACCCCAGGAGCAAACTGGTTCGGGTGGGGCTGGCGCAGTGGGCAGGAGTGCCCTCTAGCCCCAGTGCCTCCCCCAGCAACACCTCACAGTGGGGGGAGTCGCAGCCCAGGATCCCCAGGTCAGTTAATCCAGCCCTAAGTGGGGATGGTTGCCTAACTTGGGCCTCTCAGTATTTTTCTAAAATGATACCATACAAGTAAATGTTTCCTTGGTGATTGCAGATAGATCCAGTGCATTTACTGTTTGCCAGGGACTGCTAGAAACTACACTATAGAGATAAGAATGTTAACATAAAAGTAAAAGCAAAAATTTAGTGTGACTTCATAGAGTTACAGTTGAGGGTGCTATATCTATGGTATGTTAACCCTAGTTATTTTTAGAAATGAGATGGAGAGATAGCCAGACATGATCGCTGCAAAGAATCACTCAGGTGACAAGTATTTCAGTCATTATCCCTCTATTAATAGGAGTTACTGCAGTCAGCTTAGCTCTTCCTTCTTGCTTGACCTGACCTGAAGTCAGCTCCTTGTTCTTGTCTCCAGTGCTCCTAATACTGGTAGGACCTAGGATGAGCTAACAACTATACTACATGGTATTTTCAGACAATTATTTACAGTTGTGTTAAAGTCATCTGAGTCTGAGTTTTGTTACAGTCCTAAAGGCTGGGTCTGTTTTTCGAAAGCATTCATGAATCTTTCTGTAAACACTGGTTTTCAGTTGAATGGGCTGAGTTTTAGATACTAAAGATTTAGCAGTTTTGTGTTCAAAACAACCAACCAAAACTTACCATGTTACCCAATCTGCAAATAGACAAAAAAGGGATCACTTTTAGCTTGGGTTCAAATTAAGAGTTCATACCTGAAATAATTAGTTTGTGAACTCTTTAGGCTAACAGCTAGCACAATCAGCTGTCTAAGGTGTTGGAGGTTGGAGACCCAGGATGCAGTACCTCTGATTCAGTCTCTTGTTATTTATTCATGTTGCAACAGCTTTAACATGAGAGACTGAGGGAGCCTATCACAGTACCCCACGGCTATGTCCACACACAAGGGGTTGTTTTGAAATAGGTTGTTTTGAAACAAGTCGTTTTGAAATAATGGCCTTATTTCGAAATGACTTATTTTGAAATTAAAAAAAAAAAATCGAAATAAGGAAAAAAGCAGGAATCGAAATAGCATGTCCACACTGTGGACTTGCGATTTTGCTTCAGGGGCAGGGCACCATGGGAGGTGTGGCAACATGGCTGCCTCCCTGGGCCATGTCGGCGGCCATGTTGGTAGCCAATCCTATAAAAGCTGGCCCTGACCTCACTTCCCTGTCCACTCTGGCTAGCAGGACTCTGCAAGCGATGGACACTGCCCGGCTGCCCAGACAGCGCCATGCGACACTGAGACCCTCTGCCCGCCTGCAGAGTGTCCTGCAGATGTGGGACACTCTGCTCGCACACCCAGAGGGTGCCCAGCCTCTGCCCAAGGCTCTCATCCACCTGGTCCGCAGAGCAGAGCTACTGCCTCTGCCCTCCTCCGTACCTAGCCAGGTCTGGGCCAGGAAGACCAGCCCAGACTGGTGGGACCGGGTAGTGCTGCGGATTTGGGGGGATGACCAGTGGAGGCAGAACTTCCGCATGACCAGGGCCAGCTTCAACCTCCTGGTCACAGAACTCGCCCCACTGCTCTGCCGAAGGGGAACCCCCATGAGGCCTGCCATCCCTGTGGACAAAAGACTGGAAGATGGCAACTCTGGAGTCGCACAGGTCTGTGGTGCACCTCTTCGGCGTCGGGAGGTCCACCACTGGCAACATCCTCATGGAGGCCACCAGGGCCATCAACCGGGTGCTGCTGTGACGCTTGGTGACACAAGGGGAACTGCAGGACACCATTCCCAGCATGGCCACCCTCGGCTTCCCCAACTATGTGGGAATCCTCGACACCATGCACATCCCCCTGCGAACCCCGGAGCACAGAGCCATGGCGTACCTAAACCGCAAGGGGTACCACTCCATCATTTTGCAGGCCCTTGTGGACCACTGCGGCCTGTTCCAAAACTGTTATGTGGCATGGCTAGGGAGGGCCCATGATGCCAGGGTCCTCCCTAACTCTGCCCTGTACCAGGGCATGGAGGCGGGCACCTTCTTCCCCCCGCATAACATCAATGTTGGGGGAGTAGAGCTGCCCATCCTCATTGTGGCAGACGCGGCCTATCCCCTGCACCCCTGGCTCATGCAGCCGTATGTAGGGCCCCTCGATCCCTCCAAGCAGATCTTCAACTGCCGCCTGACCCACTGCCGCCAGGTGGTGGAGCAGGCACTCGGCTGCCTCAAGGCTTGCTGGAGGTACCTCCTCACCTGCCTCCACCTCGCAGAGAGGACAATGCCGCAGGTGATCAGCGTGTGCGTGGCCCTGCACAACTACTGCGAGCAGCGGGGTGAGCCCATTGCACCTGCATGGGAAGCTGAGGCAAGACTCCTCGACTGGTGCCCACATGGGAGCAGCCATCCCAGCGAGCCTTGTCCGTGCGCGATGCACTCAGGACCACCTTTACCCAGGAGGAACTCTGAGGGCCAGGCCTGCCCTGCCCCACACCACCCTCTCCCCCATTCGCCCACAGCCAGCCCCCCCACCCATCCACCCGCACTGTGGATACTCCCAAATAAAACCACGTGACACAAGGAATGCATTTCTAACTATTTATTGAACAATACAGGGGTTGGGGCGGGGCAGGGAAGGGATGGGGGGCTTATGGGATGGGGAAATGCAGGGGTAGTCTGGGGGAGGGGGCAGCAACTTGGAAGGGGGACTTTGGGGAGTTCAGGGAGGGGGCAGCAACTTGGAAGGGGGACTTCGGGGAGTTGGGGAGGGGGCAGCAACTTGGGAGGGGGAGTTCGGGGAGTTCGGGGAGGTGGCAGCAACTTAGGAGGGGGACTTTGGGGAGTTCAAGGAAGGGGCCAGCAACTTGGAAGGGGGAAGGGAGTGAGAGAGTCTGGGTGGCAGGGGGGAAGTCAGGCAGGGCATGTGGGAGGGTCCGGGGGATGGCGTACCCCACCCTTGCCCATGGCTGCCCTCGGTCCAGCGTCGCCTCCGGGGAGGGCCAGGCGGCGAACCCCATGCAGGACATGGAGGGGCCGTCTGCTCCACCAGGTCACAGACGTTGGTGGCGAGGGCCTCGACGGCTGCTGGCAGGCACTCGCTCAGGCGCTCCAGGGCTGCGACTGCCCTGTCATCCGCCACTGCCACCTGCTGCAGGAGACGGAGGGCTGCGTCATGGCGCTGGGCCTGCTCCCATCGCCAGGCCTGGGTTGATGCCTCCATGCGCTCGCCGAGCTCCTTGGAGCTCTGCCCGTGACCAGGAGGCCCTCCTCCTCCTCCGGGGTGCCCTTGGGACTGAGGCATCAGGGTGCTGGTGGTGGCTGGTGAGCGGCTGGGCGACCCGCTGGAGGGAAGCAGAAAACACAGTTGGCCCATGCCGCCTGCTGGCCCTGTCTGCGTGCTGCCTGTCTGCAGCACACACCTCTGCCCTGACTGTCAGCAGGACCCAGGATCCCGTGGGACATTGCCCTGGGGTAGGGCTACCGGCCCCCAAAGCCTCGAAAGGAGGCCAGGAAAGTAGCAAATGGAGGACATTGGAGGACACTAGGTGAAAATGTTGTCTGGCTGTGGTATTCGTCGGGATTTAGGGGGCCCTGTATTCTGTGGCATTCCAGGATCCTTCAACCCCTACAGTAAAAAGCCTGACAAATTCCTCGGGGGTCCACACGGGGCACTGCGTCGCCCACCCCCAGTGTCACTGATGCCTTGTGAGGCCATGCCTTTCAAAGCACCCGGGCACACTGCCTCACAGGCATGCCCTGACAGGAAGTTCCTGTTTCCCCAGGGTGCACAGCACCCTGGGAAAAAGTCAGACTGTTATTTCAAAACAATGCATGTTTCGAAATAACATGTCCGGACGATGATTATTTCAAAACAAGTTGTTTTGAAATAACTGTCATTTTGAAACAGCATGTCCCAATGGGGTTATTTCAAAACAACTCATTTTGAAATAACCATCATTTCGAAACGGAAGGGGTTGTTTCAAAATGAGAGTACATTGTTTGGACATGCTGCTCCTTATTTCGAAACAACCTCTGCTGTTTCAAAATAAGGAGCCTGTGTGGACATACCCCAAATGTTCAGTGGTTAGACCTCTCTCCTTAGGGGTAGAAGAAAACTCCCCTTATTCAAAACCTTTCTTGCCATTTGGTGGAACGAGGGACTTGAACCTTGGTCTCCCTCATGAGTATTCTAACCATTGGGCAAAAAGTTTTAAAGTGGGTACTATCTACTGTTCTTGAGATTTTCTATGGCTCTAAAAGTTATGCATCATGATGCTCAGCATTGCGAAGCCTAAGTCCCTTTGCAGATCCCACCTGAAGATCTTCTCATCCAGAGGTTCACCTAGTTCTCTGATAGTAACATTTTACCTTACACTTACATTTGATGCACATCTGTGATGATGTGCATTGATTGATCTGACCCTAGTAAGGAAGAAAGGGGTTAATAAACTTCATGAACACCTGGGATAGTACCTGCCACACATGGAAGAAATTAAGTAAATTGTCAGCCCTGAAGGGAAGGATTGACAGTTGTGCCTTGTTAGGGAAGTAGGCCTATAAAAGAAAGACTAGTAAGCTAATAGAGATGTTTGCTCTGTGGGGAAGCTATTCTATCTGGATTTTGGGTCTACAGTGCTTCATGTTAAAGAGTGCAGTGAGTGAGAGAGATGCACTTTAGACTGTTTTAGACTGTGTTTGAATTTTCATTATTATTGCAGTACTTCTTAGGGGACCAGGAATGTCTTGTTATTAAGAACCATTCTTTAGGCAACCAATACAAATATTGAAAACATATAGAGTGATGAATCTGCTTTTAACCCCCACGTTAGCTAAACATTGGTATTTCCGGCTGAGGCTGCCATAATAAAACCATATAGGCATTGTGGTGAAGTATCTCTAGTAGGGCAAAGTACTATGGTATGACTTCACCTGAAAATAAGGATGTGTCTTCAAAAGCCAAAAGATGTGTTAGAAAATAATGATTAAATATAGCTGAAAAACTGATTTCTGCAACAGGGGTTATGAAGTTTATCTAGCCTGTGTGGCAAGGATAATATTAAGCCTATATTTTATTAAGCATGATGTTTTAGAGTGGAGGAGAGATTTTCAGTTATCTGGTACAATGTCTTAGCAGGCAGTTGGTTTACTGCTTGTCATTGCTACAAGCTTTTCTTTTCTCCATTTAGTTAACACATTTTTTTTCAGCCACTGCTGCCTTCAAAGTAGTGAAGGCCTGTTCTCGTTTAAAAATAAACACTTCCACTTGCATATGTTTGATACTTCCTTGGGTTATGGGAGACAATGTTGGAATAAACATTCTTTCATGAATGCTGTAGAAAAATCTTAAGTAAATCTTGATTAACAGGGTCAAACTTTTGGCCATGAATGTTGCTTTTCAAAGGTATAAAGAGTAGTTGGGTGCCTAACTCAAACTTCTACTGTTGAAAAATTTTCCCCCATACTTATACACTGCTCTTCACATAAATAGATTCCAAAGCGCTCCACAAGCTAAGACCCCAATTTTTGGATTTGAGTGTGTGAGAGGTAGGAAGAGTATAGGAGTCTCTATTCTTTTTGCCTTCTTTCCATCTCCCACAGGACTCTTGCTATTACACTGATGGGTTAGATAGATAGCTACAAAACAGATAGGAGTAGCCACAGTTTCAATCTTTGAATGATACCAGCATAATTTTTCTTTACAGCCTTCCTATCTGGCTGACTTCACTCCAGCTCTTATCAACTCTGACAAGATACTGTCATGTAGTGATACAGATGATGGCATATGTTGAATAATCAATTATCTTCAAAAGCCTGAGTGGTTTCTATTTTCCTCATTTGAGAAAAGAGGACAAACGAAGATCACATCACTGAGGGCTTGTCTTCATTTTTAGTACTATAGTGGTGCAGCTGCACTGTGGTAGCACTTCGACAGAGATTTTCCTACGTTGATGAGAGAACTTCTCCTGCCACTGTAGTGAATTCACCTTCCCAAGAGGCAAGCATGGTGACCCTGAGTGAAGTGGTTATACCACTGTAAGTCTGTGTGTGGACTTGGCCAAAGAAAGCTTAACTGGTGAGTCAGGCAGCAGGTCTGCTGATAGTGCAGTTTACAGCTAAGCATTGGGCCATATGGGTTGGGGCACTGTATAATGGCCATCGCTGGCACTGATAAACTCTAGAAGAAGCCAAGTTCATATATTGAAGTTGGTTATAGTGCCTGGTCTTTCGGAGAAGAAAGGATTAAAAGGGGAATAAAGATGTACTTTGCACCAGAGTCTCTAATCTATTAAAGTTGAGCTATTACTATTCATTTTGTATATGTTATCACTTCTGTAGAAGGACGGGAAGCGTGATGATAAAATCAGACCTCATTTCTGAGTGAAGCTTTAAAATGGTTTCAGAGTTTAAATGAACAGTTTAACTTGCAATGTTTTCTGTGGAAAATTCAAGATGATTGCCTTGTTGGTAACTTACTGGTGAAAGATCGTGTGCAAACCCTGCTGTCATCATTCATCACAGCTAGCCCTTTTGTATGTTTAAAGCTACTCTGCCTTCCAGAATCACATTTTTCATCCTCCCTGAGCCAAGTTTCAGGGCTATTTAAGTGGTATGCTAATTTGTGTGGGTTAAGGAAAGCTGAACTGTTGGTGTGTACCACTTTGCTAACTAGCTCCTGAGGAAAATGTTTATGCTTGGAATTATGGCAAATTAAGCTAATTAGCACTATAGTACTTCACTGAAGTATACAAAAAGAGTTCCTTGTATCTGTTGTACTTGTTCTATATGGCATGTACTTCGTGTACCATTTCTTGAAGTGTCTTGTTGATCATTTATATTTTTCCATTTTTACATCTTGCCTCAATGTACATGAGCCTATATTAAGAGTCTTTCTAATTGTTTGTTTTAAATAATTGTCAAAACATTTTTAAAATGAAAATTACGTATTCATTTTACTGCAGCATTGCCTATAAGCATTTTCACTTTGCTCCCTGATTTCCTCTACTTCTCAGTTATAATTAAAATTAGAATTCATAAAGCACCTACAAAAAGGTAGGCTTTATGATGATAAAAGCAAATACAATTAATAAAGAAGAATGTTGGGGTGGGGGGAGAATAAGGTCTGAGAAAACAAGATGCAGAATGATGCACAGATTTAAGTTCCAGAGGGGTAGCCATGTTAGGCTGTGCACAGCAAAAATGAGTCCTGTGGCACCTTAAAGACCAACAGATTTCTTTAGGCAAACTTTTGTGAGCTCCAACCCACTTCATCTGATGCATGAAGTGTAAAGTATAGTTGAAAGGTGTATATATACACACATGCCAGGGGGAAGGAAAAGTGATACAATGGGGAGAGCAAGTGCTCACAAGGTCAGTTTACTTAGGGTAGGCAAGGCCCACATCTGTAGACTAGAAGAGACAATTACTTTTTGTAATGTGCTAACCATTCCAAGTCCTTATTCAGACCCACTCTGATTGTCAAGTTTGCAAATGAGTTCTAAACCAGACTGTACTTATGCAAAAGAATAACTGGACACAAATTGGACATCAAAAGTGGCAACCTCCATAAACCAGTAGGAGAACACGTCAATCTCCCTGGACACTCAGTAGCAGACTTGAAAGGTGCCATACTTCAACAAATAAAACTTCAAAAACAGAATTCAGCATGAAACTGTTAGGTCAACAGGAGCCTCTGATTCTCCAAAATAAATACTTTCCACTTCTCTACTCTTACAATTTAAAAATGCTAAGAAGTTACTTGTACTGAAATACCTCTTATACATACCTGCTTCATTTGTATCAGTTCCAGATATGGATGCTAAAACAAGGCAGTTTGTGGCTTTGGTCAGTGCCAGGCCCCACAGGGAATCAGTGTCTAACATAGAACTCTGCTCCTGAGTCTAGATTCACAGACACTTAAGCATTGCAATTCCAAATACTGCAGTCTAACTTTTAGTCATATAGTTACTTGGTAGAATCCACAAACCCTCAGCTAAGAACCCAAGCTCCCTATAAAATGTATGAGGACAAATGCTGAACAATAGGAAGCATAAACACCAGCAAACTGAGGGGGGAAGCTGCATAATCTAACCAATAGCATATGCTGAGGAGAGGAGTCTAATTCCTATCTCTCAGGGAGTTAGGCACCTTAATCTGAGTGGAGTGAAGTGTGTCTTTTTGCTTGGAATCCACAGCTACAGTCAGGTGCCTCAGCTGTTTCTCACAAGAAGGCTGGTGGTGTATGCCTAACTCCACATGCACAGGCTGATGGAGGAGATGGCAGCAGCCCCCCTAATAAATTTTAGATCAGAAATTTGGGCAGTTGCCTAGAACGTAGGCAGTTTTGGCTGAATTTCCCCCTCTGCCTTTGTGGAGAAGGGATTTGAAACAAAGATCTCACACCTCACAGGAGAAGGCACTAATCACTGGACTGCAGTGTCAGTCTCTCTGTCTGGTCCAATTCATGTTTCACTATTGCATACAGAGTAGAATGACTTCAACAGGAGACATTAAGGGAGTCCCCATCAGAATATCTCATTGGTGGTTAAAGCATTCACCTGAGGTGTGGGGCACTCCTGTTTGAATACATTCGCTACTTTGGATGAGTGGGAGAATTTGAACCTGAGTCTCATGAGTCTCTGGGGAGTGACCTAACCACTGGGCTAGAGATTTATACAGGTGGTCTTCCCCTCTTCTTTCCCTGCCACTTTTTGTGGAGTCAAGCATACTCAAAAAAGCCTGCCAAACTGAGTCACAGAATTAAAGGTGGACTACTGCCTAGCTTGTGAATCCTGCTTAGGTCTAGGTCTGAGATGGGCACTAACCTGCTGTATGGAGTCAAGACTGAGGTAGCTGTGCATATGCCCAGTAGGGGACTTTTATGGTGAACAGTTAGATGACTCAGCTTCAGGCCTCAGCTGAGTGGATGTTTTGTGAATGCCAGTGGTGTGGTAAGTAGGCACCCAAGTCCCTTTCTGGATCTAACTTCTTATTCTTAGCCTCAAGTCCAGTCCATTAGAATATGTTTCTTCACTAAAAATTCCCTTAATACTAAACATGTGCCACCAGCTCTGCCCTCTACCTTTTTTCCTCCATCTATTCCTGAAAGAATTTGATCAGCTCTTTGTTCTAATACCTTATTGTGGTAAAGACGGAAGAGCCTCTGAATTTTCACTTTCTCCTACTAATTGACATTAGTCCACTATGAAAGATTTTTATTTTATTTTATTTTTTTAGCCTCAGGCTCAATGCTCTCTTGGTGAAGTTGCTATTCTTATTTATTTGATGATTTACTCAGATTTCAGCTTTGTGCCCCTGAGTGCAACAGTGGTATGTGCTTGAGGAACTTCTTGTGAAACCTGAATGAGAGGGAGGAAAGGCCAGGAGCATCCAAGAAGGTTGCGAGACTTTCTGTTTAAATATTGTAATATTTTAATGCCTGTAGAGCTACAGATATGATCCTTACAGGGCTGTTTCCATATCTTTTATTGACTCAGTTAACCTTTTTCATATTGTTTCTTCAAAGACTTGAGAGATCACTATTTTCTGAAGTTTTGAAGTAGTTAGCATGTTAGACTGACTTCTTTGGGATAGGCAAAGACGGTGTTTTTCTGATTTTTTTTTCCTGTGATGTATAATGGATTGTCTATGAGCTTGCATTAATCATTAGTGCAGTGAGGCAATAGATGGTGCTCATTTCTGGGGAGAGGGGGCTGGGACTAAGACTTTGAGGGTGTCCCCATGTATGTAATTCTTGAGTGACTGATCAGATGCTCATGCATTTAGCTGGGAGTAAATTTAAATTGTAAAGGCTGTTTGAGCAGGCCGGTAGTGGAAGCTCTGATAGCAAAGAGTGTAAAAGGTACCCCAGGCTAGAGAATTAATTTGACATAGTTCAGCAGTCCAAATTGTACCTTAGGTAATGTTGCAATCAACAAAATGATTCAGTTCTTTCCAGAGAAATGAGTGAGGAAAAATATGTTGGTGGTAATGTTTTTTTTTCCTCTCAGTAAATGGTGCCCTCCATTCTTTGGAATAAAGAATTAAAATTTGCAGGCTTTGTAAATTGATAAATGTCAAGGCCAGAAGAAATCATTGTGATGTAGTCTGTATAACACCATCTGAAGACTTTCCGCAAATAATTTCTAGAACAGCCCCCCAACCTTAAACATATAGGCTATGCCTACACTGGCAAATTAGTCCAGACTAATTTAGCTCGTGTCTACACTAGTCTTTGGCTAGTTTGACTTAAAAAAAAAAAACTTCCTAGTTCAAACTACCCAAAGATTAGTTCGAACTTTCATTCAAACCAGCATGATGTGGATGTCTTAGTTCAAAGCTAAAAGTTTGAACTAAATGGTTAGTTCGAACTAGCTGTGCTTTCTAGTTTGAACTAACTTTTTAGTTTGAACTAGCTGCACTTTTTATTTCAAAGTAACCAGGAAACTGCTTAGTTCGGATTAGGGAAATCCAAACTAAGTTTTGCAATGTAGACATAGACATGCTCACCAGTAACTTTGTACAAATACAACAGAACCATTAAAGCAGGGACATATCCCTGCAACAAATCATGTTGCTCACTTTGCACATATATCTGCGCCAAAGACACCATCACAGGACCTAATCATCAAACCAGCTACCAGGGGCGTCACTGCCCCAGGGAGGGACCCAGGGCAAGGCCCACAGGCCCCGCCCCTGGCCCTGTCCCCTAGCTGGGGACAGGGCCGGAAGCTGCCGCGTGCCGCTGTGGGCAGCTGGGCCCCGCATCCCCGGCCTGATTGGGCCAGAGACGGGAGGGGCCCCACCAGATCTGGGGCACTGGCACTGGGATTTGGGGCACATGCCCCGTGTGCCCAGTGCCAGTGATGCCCCTGCCAGCTACTCTACCAAGGGCTCATTCACCAATGTGATTTATGCCATCATGTGCCAGAAATGCCCCCCTGCCTTATATACTGGACAAACAGGACAGTCTCTGTGCAGAAGAATAAATCAACACAATTCTGACATCAGAAATTAGAACATCTAAAAACCAATAGGTGAACACTTTGATCTCCCTGCTCACTCTATTGATGATTTGTTATAGCTGTGTTCAAACAAATGGAAGCATCAAAGAGAATCTGCAGAACTGGAATTCATATGCACGTTTGGCACTGTTGCTTTAAGGTTAAATAGGACCTATAGATTGTTTTTCTTGCTACAGCAGGTGATTTGACCTCCCTTTCCTCTTCTATATGCTGTTCCCCAGTGTTTGGATCCAAACAACTGCTTTGATTTGCTGTAACTGTCTGACCTGATCCCATGACTTGCACTTCCCTGAATTTATTTTTCTGTAATTCTGTAAACTCCCCACCTTCAAGCATCTAACCAAATAGGATTTTCTCCCATGAATGCTCACATTTGTTAGTCTCTGGAAGTGCCACAGGACTCCTTGTTTGTTTTGCTGAACTAGAGTAACATGGCTACCCCTTTGGAACATCTCTGAAAGTTGTCTACCCATGCTCATTTTAAAATGTCTGTCTAAAGTAGTTGCTTAGCATTCTCCTGAGATTTTAGTGAAGTGGAAATAGTGTTTTAGTCTGTGACTACATTATCTGCATCCCTCAGAAAGATTTACTGAACACTTCTGCCTTTTCTGCATTATTAACAATTCTACCATTTTCACCTGGTAATGGACCAGTACTATTATTAGGATCTTCTGTCTATAATGTGTTTTAAAATCCCCTCTTTATTGCCTTAACTGTGCTGGCCATAGGCTTCTCATTGTGTCTCTTTGGTTATCTTATCAGTTTTCCAGAGTTCCCAACATCGGACTTGAGTTTTTTGCTATCAACTTCCTCTTTCCTCCATTTGTTATATATTTCTTCATGTCCACTGTAGACCAGGTCAGCTATTTAAACAATATGGCTTTCTTCTGTCATTGTAGCTTTTTGGGCATTTACTAAAACATTCTTAAACAATTTCCAATTATCATTCACAGTTTTCTAATTGAATTCTTCCTCCCAACTGATCTGACTTATAATTGTTTTCAGCTTTGTGAAATTCTCCATTTGAGAGGCAGAGGAGAGACAGACTGTAGACTCTCTTCTGTTAACACATTTTAATGTCTACATGGCACTTTTATTTTGAAACAACACTCGTTATTTCAAAATAAAAGAAATTTAGTCTACACGACGTTTTCTTATTTCAAAAGGACGGATCCCGTCCTTTCAAAGTAAGAATGGCTTCAAAAAAGTTAAACCCTGATGTTTTCGAAATGGCCGTTATTTCGAAATGGTTGTTTTGAAATAACGCCAATTAAACCTGTTGTTTCGAAACAACTGTTCGAAACAACAGGTCCAAACGGCTTTATTTTGAAATAACCATTTCAAAATAACAGCCGTTTCAATAGCAGGCTTTCCCTTAATTCAAATTAACATTGTGTTAATTCGAATTAACTTATTTCGAAATAAGAACTTTATTTCGAAATAACTCATTTTGAAATCCTTATTTTGAAATAACCATGTGTGTGTAGACATAGCTTTTGTGTCTGATCATGTCATGACTTATACCTAAGTTGCCACTGATTTATTTTTATTTTTATTTTATTTTTTTTGTTAGGGTCTGATCTGTTGCTGTTTTATCAGTCGAGGCAAAGTCTAATATAGAATTTGTCTATGCTGGATGAAACCCTTTTTAGTTAGGTAATAGTCATCTGTAACTTCTGAAATGCCAGGGGTGCTTTTAGTACTGCCAGCATCAGACTTCCAGCATATATAACACAAATAGAAACCTCTCTCCCCTGTCTCCCTCATGATCACACAGCTTCCCCCCCCCATACATAACAGGTATGTAAAGAGCTTGTCATCTTGTTCTCTAGTGTGATTTTGGTGGTCTGTAGCAGACACAAACTACCACCCCATCTTGTGGATTGCTGTTAAGATACCGATCCATAAACATTTAAGACCAGTTTGAGTTATTCGTGTCTCTAAAACAGGTAATGTTACCATATGACTGAGTGCTACCCCCCTTCTTTTTTTGTCCATTCAGTCCCTCATAAATAATATGCTACAATTAGCATGTGTTGGGTGGCTCCCCTCCCATTCCAGTCAGGGGAATCATCCCCACTGGCTTTCAGTAATACTACACAGAAAGGCCAAATTAATGCCCTTAAATGAGTGATTCCAATTAATTTTGTTTGTTTCTCAGACTTGTATCATTGGTGAATGGACAACTAGCAGATTTCTTTTCCATATTCTTTGGTTCTTTGATTAATTTTGTTCTCAACAGCTTGATTTTTGTGCCAACTGAGCACTCCTATCTCTCTTTCTACCCTTGCCCTTAGATGTAAGTTTAATGACCTTCTCCCTACTTACTCTAGGTAGCCTGACCCTAAATGAGTTGATTTCCCTTCTACTGAGGTAGATGCCATCCAAATTACAGAGCCCCTTTTTTCCATCAAAGGTAGATCAATGTTCCAAAACCAAAACCCCTACATGCTATACCCCTTACTTTTTCAGCTATTCATTTCCAGAATTTTCTGCTTTCTACCTTCCTTTGTTTGTGTGACAGAGAGGCTCTCAGAAAAGATTGATTGGAAATTCTTTCTTCTTCAGGATACTTCTGAGTTCCCTGAAATCATTTATGTGGCAGTGATATTGCAATACAGTGTTAGTGCTTATATGAACCATCACCAATGGATTCTTTCTTGTTGACTTCAGTTTATCCAGTCTTAGGGTGATGATTTGCACCTTGACTCTTGAAAGGCAGCATGCTGTCTGTCCCTCTGGCCTTTGCAGAATGTATTTTTCACTTTTTAGAGCACAGAATCCTCACCAAGGATCATCTGTCTTTCTTGGCTGTCTGGCTAAACTCTTTTTGTGGTGAAGCTTGACTTTTTTTTTTTTCCACCCCCACTTGCCCCTGCCATAGGTTGGGCTGAACTGCCCCCCATGTGTCTTGCCATTGCCTTGGACTACTGTTATGGATCTCCCACAATTTCCACGGTGAGGACTAGATATTGGTTGTAAGCTTCTAGTTGTGTGGAATTAATCCCAGTACCCTTTTACTGATTTCCACAGCCTGCTTATTGTGTATCTCCTTCACTGTGTAATGTCTCTGGCTGTTTTTGTCAGGGATGTGTCTTTTTTGTTGTTGCCATGAACCTTGCCCCAAACTTGACAAAGCAGTAAGTCTCTGTAAAACTGTAGTTTGCACACGCTCAGTAGAGAATTGCTACAGATTATCACAGTAGTCCTCAAACCGTGGGTTGGGACCCAGTACTGACCCTCAGGAACTAGGCCACAGTGCCCTCTGCCAATGAAAGACTAGACTACATTGCTGAGAGATGTAATTGTTAAGTAGTGGGCATAAATGACTTTTTTTCCAACTGGGTCCCAAGAAGAAAGTTTGAAAACCACTGGGTTAGCTGCAAAAACTACCAAAAATTGTCTGCACCAAGCATGCTTCGGCCTAGGGATGAGCAGGAGTTTCTTTGAAATTGCTGTTCCTGCTCCAGTAGGCTGGTCTACATCAGGGCTGTCCTTCCTATGCTTTCAATGATCCTTCCTTCTGAGCCCAAGAAGTGTGGGGGAGGAAGCTGCCTGACTTTTTGAAAATGGAAGAGGCAAAAATGAGAACTTGTGGGGAGGTAGAGAATAAATTGAGACAAGAAGCGTAGGTGCTGGTGGCTGGCAAGGAGAGGCAGGGAACCAGAGACTCAGGGTTGGGACAGAGGAGGATCAGGACTGCCTATGCAAAGAAACAGGGATCAGAAGCTAGAGATGTGGGAAGCTGGAATGGGTAGGTAAGGACAATGAATGGATTGACCCTTGGATAGGAAACCAAAGGGTTGATGAACTAGGGAAAGAGAGAGGATTGGATAAGTTGATGAGGGGAAAAAGGGGTCAAGCGTGGGGTTAGCCAGCATAAATACTTGTTCAAATATAGTATTTCTTTCCATACATCTCCCCTTCCAATATAGCACTTCCATCTATCTGTTCCAGCACAGCACTCCCCTTCAGATCCTGGAATAGAATCCAAGATTGTTGTCTTACCATTTCTTTACTGTCAATAAATATATGAAACCCGTGGCCAAAATGTTTTATACCCCATCTACTTGTGGCTCAAATAGAGGACTATAGTCTATTACTGATGTAATATGTTCCACTAGGTCAACTAATGGATGTGTCTTATGGAACAAAAGCACTGTTTTCAACCTTCTTTCATTCATGTAACACCACACATTTTTCAAATGGCTGTGTGCATCCATTTGGAAATCTTAAGCATAGTCTGGACTCCCAGGGGTCTGTGGCCACTGGTTGAAAACTACTGATCCAAAGGTTCCATGTCAACTTAATGCTGTTATTAGCATGCTATATGAGGGAATTTGGTTTTATTTGCTTTTTTAAAGAACCTAGGAAATAGTACAGCAATAACTACATGAAAACATTAACTTTGCAGAGTCAAGCACTTGGAAGTTAAGATATGTCAGAATAAAGGTTGCCTGTGTGACCTTTATTCTGCCCCCTTGTGCACTGTAAGGCACACGGCTTTCAGTTACATGAACATGTATTATTTTTCCACAAGACCCTGCCTTATTCAGTACACAGGTTGGACCTGCCCTGGGGATGAATTAGAGTTCATAGAAAGCAAGTAAGCCCTGTTGTAGGACTCCTGCTTTATTTGTTGCACAAGTTTGAAGGTGCACAGTGAATGAGATGGGTTAGCAGGAAGAGAAAGGATAGTTTAGTTGTTAAGGCAGTTGAATGCTGTCCTGAATAATTGGATTCGCTCTTGGCATTTGCCATAGAGCTCCTAGGGGATATCACTTTAAGCCCAACTATTCAGAGGTGGTTGCTAATTGTGTATTCTTTATTTTTCCAGGTGCCTGACTGAGACCTTGAGGTCTGACATAGACAATGAGCATTCAGCTGCTATTGTAGTCAGTGGGAGCTGGGAACATGTAATTCTGTAGAAAGCTAAGTACTCTTAAAAATCAAGTCCTTGGACTCCCAAAGTCAGTTGATGCTGTGGACTTAATGTCCGTGTGATTCTGCTCCCCATTTGTAAAAGGGGGATAATACCCCTGTGAAGTGAGGGAGTATTTTGAAGATGAATTAATACTTGTGAAGTTTGGGACCTCTGATTTAAGTACATGTGGCCCCTGGACCACATGCAGCCCCTAAAGCTATCTCCTGCAGCCCGCAACAAAACTGTTGTTACTGATATTTGCAATATTGTAGTCCGAAAAGGTTTCAGTGGTGCAGTCCTCGGGCTAATGTACTAGTTCTCATGTGAGCCTCATGGTGACTTGAGTTTGAGACCCCTAACATAAATGATAGGCACCATAGAAAAGCCCATTGTCTCTCCTGTGCACTGAATGAGGCAGGAGTCATGGAAAAAGTAGCATGTGATCATGTAATTAATGACAGTATCATACCTGCATATACAGCAGAAACCGACTTCCATAGCTTTCTCCTACTATTCAGCTGGGTAAGCTAGTAAATGCCATATGCAGGTGTCTACTTGCATAACATTCTTTTCTATACAATAATCAGAACTGCTGTGTGGAACAACTGGTTTGATTGTTCATGGGAGGAACAGGCCAACCTGCTCCACTGTTGCACAAAAGAACAGGGAGTGGCTAAGAATCTCATATAAACATAAAAAACAGGATAGAGGGGATGGGTTAGGGCACAGGGATAAAAGACTTCATAGTGTGAAAAGTTCTAAGAATAAAGTTATACTGCTTCCGAGTATAAACTATTCAAGATGCATTGGAACATTTAGTAAAACAAACAAGAAGTCCTGTGATACTTTCAAAGACAATTACCAAAGGGGTAGTGGTGTTAGTCTGTGTTACAGTAAAAGTCTCAAGAGTCCTGTGGCACCTTATAGGCTATGTTCACACAGGGAGGGCTTGTTTTGAAACAAGAGGTTTTGAAACAAGCTGTTTCGAAATAACTCTTTATTTTGAAACACCTTCTTTCGAGGACAAAAAACTTTGTCCTCGAAATAAGGCAGCGAAATAGCATGTCCACAGTGTGGACATGCTATTTCGCCAGGGGAGGGGATTGCAGTCACCCGAGGGGTAAAGCGTGGCTGGGCGCCTCACCTGGGGTGCTTTAAAGCCCCCGCTGCCCCCAAACCTGGGGGCGCAGCCCCAGCGCGCGGCTGGAGCCCGCTGCTGCTGGGTCCGGAGGGAACGCCAGCCCGGGATTCCCCTGCGGGGCCGACGCGCTTGCCGGGGGCGAGGCTGGGGCAGCCCCTCCCTCGGCAGGCACGTCAGCCCTGTGGGGGAATCCGGGGGCGGGGCCCCAGGGGCTGCCCCAGCCCCTCCCCTGGCAGGCGCATCGGTCCCGCGGGGGAATCCCGGGCCGGCGCTCCCTCCGGCCCCGGCAGCAGCGGGCTCCAGCCGCGCACCAGGGCCGCACCCCCAGGTTTGGGGGCAGCGGGGGCTTTAAAGCCCCCCAGGTGAGGCGCCCTGCGGCGCCTTACCCTGCCAGTGCCTGCAGACCCCCCGCCCCCCCACCCGCGGACACCCCTCAGCACCCTGGCCAGGGTGCTGAGGGGGCAGCCCTTCCTCCCAGGGTGCTTAGCACTCTGGGAGGAAAGGCACATGTTGTTTCGGAACACTTTGTTCTGAAACAACATGTCCGAACAGGGCTGTTTTGAAACCTCTGGTTTCGAAACAACCCTGTTTCGAAAGCAAATGAGGTTTAAGTTGTTTCGATAGAACCACGGCCATTTCGTAACAAGCGGTTTGCTTGTTTCGAAATGGCTGTGCGTCATGTGGCCATGGCACTTCTTATTTCGAAACAACCCCTGTTGTTTCGAAATAAGAAGTGTGTGGCGCCATACCCATAGACTAATAGATTTCTTCAGGCATAAGCTTTCATGGGCTCCAGCCCTCTTCGTCAGATGCAACATCAACAGAAGTGGGTTGGAGCCCATGAAAGCTTATGCCCAAAGAAATATGTTAGTCTTTAAGGTGCCACAGGACTCTTGCTACTTTCAAAGACAATTTTTCATGAGCTCTGGTGGATGAAGTCACATTTTGTTTGACAAAGTGGTACTTCACCCATGAAAGCTCATGAGAAAAATAAATGTTAGTCCTTAGAAGTGCCACAGGAGCCTTGTTTATTTCACTGATTACTAGACTAACAAAGCTAGCCCTTTGGGATTTAAAGTAAAATTCATAGAAATTTTGTGTATCTGCTTTTAGACTAGTAGCTACCTACTGCTGTTCCATGCCTGTTAGTTTGAAGAGATATGCATATTTCTGCATACAAACATTAAGGCTAATATAAATACAGTGTCAAAATGTTTGTTCAGGGATGAATTAATGTACATGACTATAGCTTCCTAATTTTTTTGGTGTAGCAAATTGTTCTAAGGATGCTGAATGAAACTAAATTCTTGTTTTAAGAATTAAAATCCTGGAGTGACACTGTCACTTTAAGATTAGTACACTTTCCTTAGTCTCAACTGAATATTTGCAAGACTGTCTGTTATTGATGATCCACTTATAGTTCTTTTTGCATGTGATTAGTGTGAGTTGGAAGGAAAGACGCAAGAGTAGCTATCAAAGAAAGGAAGGTCATTGTTCAGCTAAGCAACAAATTTTCTTTCTACATATCTCTTTATACAACCTTATTTTCACTTAATCTCTTTCATAGTTAGACCCTTAGTGTTACTGAATGCTTATGAAGTTCTTGTTTGAATATTTGCTGCTACCACCAAGGTTTGCACTTGTGGTGGCTCCACCTGGGCCTGCACCCTAGGCTTCAAGATTCATCACAGTGGCCCTTCTACTTGTTGCGGTGTAGTCCCCGAGTCTCTCCCTGCCACCTTTGGAATGGTGCTCACCTATTTCTTAGGAATGACTGACCCATGTGAATGCTTATGGTATGGATACTTGGTCCTGCTTCAGGTGTGATAACTATTTTAGAAGCTACACCAGATTTCAGTTTCTGCTGTTAACTGGCAGATCAGAGATAAATTGACTACTCTTATGTGACTATTTGGTAACCGTGGATGATATGAATATTTTATTTTGACCCAAACTATTTGTAGTCATTTTGAGCTTAATTGTAAATGTCCATCAGATAGCAACTCTAAGTGACATTCTTGAAGACAGCAATGTTAAATTCTGAAAGGCATATCTGATGAATACCCAGTTACAAATGTCTGGTAATCATTTCTAAAGACAGCTTGGCAGGAGGTGCCGCAATTCAGAAAATGGAAGATGTAAAAACTGCATCTTTCTCTGAATATTAATTGTATCTAAACTAGGTAACTTACTAAGAATTCAGTATGTTTACATGTTTTCCTAACAATTCTACATTTACATGTTTATTTCTAAAAACTGTGTGTTTGTAATGGAATAATCTTGCATCAGCACTGTACCACTGGACACTCCTTTTTGATCTATTTGTATCTGTTGAAAGGAGTGTAGCTTTAAAATTAGCATTATTGGTGGATTTCCCAAACTTGAACAATTGAATTATAAAATTCACTTGCTGGCTTCCCAAGTGTAAAGGAGCTGCATCTAAATCTATTTAAAGAGTTAGCAGCAAGATAACCAGCTCATATTTAGTAGTAACTACCTATATTACTTCCAGATATCTACCCAAATTACTGTAAACACTGAAACATTTGGCGCAATAAAGTTGGCGGGGGAAGGAGCAATAATTTATGAGAATTTCTGAGGCATTTGATGGGTAATGATGATTCACTCTTTGCTTCAGATCTCAAACCTAAGGTGACTTTGTCTAAAGTTCTTGCCAGGTGTCCAGGAGCTTATTACAGATAGTCAGGGACTAAATTTGTTTAACAGGAAACTCCATTATTTCAAATGTTTTCATCCCAAGTAACAGTGGATTGTTGGATTGGATTGTTTCCCATAAAACAGAAATAACTTATTTTTATTATGATTTTATAGACTCTGAGGTCAGAAGTTACCAGTATGATGATCTAGACCTACACAATCCAGGATGCAGACCCTCAACCACCAATTCTTATAAACACAGTCAGGTCAGATTTTTTTAATTAAATTCCTCAAATCATGGTTTAATGACTTGAAGAGACAATAGTGATCAGTTAAACCCTAAGGATGTGGGCAAGCAAAACCAGCTAGATGCCAAAGAAAGAATTCTCTTTAACTCGTTACCCACTCCATGAGATGTCCCATCACAGGCCATTGGCCTATCTACCACTAGTAGTCTAAGATCTGTCAAGTGCAAACTAGGTTGTCCCATCATACCATACCCTCCATAAATTTATCAAACTCAGTTTTGAAGTCAGCTAGGCTTTTTGCCTATACAGTTCCCCTAGGAAGACTATTCCAAAACTTCACTCCTCTGATGGTTAGAAACCTGCATCTAAGTTCAAGTCTAAACTTTCTGATGGCCAGTTTTTCATTTATTCTAGTGTCCATGCTGGCATTGAAAATAAATAAATCCTTTGCCCCTTCTGATATTTATCCATCTGATGGTTTTATAAAGAGCAGTCCTATCCCCACATAAGCTTATTTTTGTTAACCTAAACAAGCCAAACTCTTGAGTTTTTATTTCTGAGCCCATCATCTCTGACATCAGACTTAAGGGGGGTGGGGGGATGGGACAGGATAGCCAAATTGTCCATTATCTGTTGTATTATGAATGATGGTTCTAGTTTGGGAATCAGATGAATAAGCAGAACTGAGTCTTACAATGTCAATATTTTGGGGTAATAAATCTAGTACTGTGCTATTATATTTAGGACGTACTCTTGACACTGAAGAATTAAAACACAAGAATATTGATCTGTTAATCTATCATTAGCAAAGAATATTATTGGCAGGGAGCTTAGCTAAGCAGTAATAAATGGTGCAACTGTCTCCTTGAAACTGATGGTCTGTCTTCAGTGTATATACACTCTTTCATAAGAAATTAACCTGGAAATAACATTGATATTAAGTGACTGTATTTGGTTTTATTTTCCAGTCCAAAAAATGTGCTGATAATGGTTAGGAATTAGTACAACTTCAACTTAGCTTTACTTCAGACACTTAAGTCTGCAGATACAGAATTATTTTTAAGGTCAGCATTTTCCAGCATCAGTCACCATTCATTTCTGTTCAAACTATAGTTTCAGATACTGAGAATTTCATCTACTGTATGTTAGTAATTAACATTGACTCTTTTTAATTGTGA
The DNA here is from genome assembly GCA_007922195.1 of Podocnemis expansa. NCBI lineage: Eukaryota > Metazoa > Chordata > Testudines > Podocnemididae > Podocnemis > Podocnemis expansa. The sequence goes on from ML682066.1 coordinate 887,145, forward strand.
CTACTATAACTGAGATTTTTTCATCTGCATCAGAAAGTACCATAACTTTCACTACTCCACCTTTTGTAATGAAGCTTCCTTGAAAGACCTGAAATTCTTAGAAAAAACTTTGGGGGGGGGGAATGGAAGTCTTTGTTTGTATTATGAATGAAAAAGCCCAAAATATTTATTCCTGAAAGGTTGAGCAAAACTGAAAACTAGGATTGATGGACGCAAGCAATGGTGATAAGTTAAGATTCTGACAGCTGGGTAGAAGACTTGGCTGGAAATAGAGGAAGGCTGGAAGAGTTAGGAATATACAAAACACATCTAAAGATATGATGGACTTTTGAATGTAGGAATAGTGGGTTGATTGGTAGTTTGTGATCTGGATGTAAGGAAAGTTATCAGAAAGGAAGGATGGTCTAGTGGTCAGAGTACTAGTCTTGAAGTTGAGATCTTGGTTCAATTGCTTGGTGTGCAACAGACAGTAGGGTCTTCTCTAGCCTAGGCAGTGCCTCACCATCTACACTATTTATACCCATGCTAGGGTTGTATGTACAACCTCTCTCCCACTTGAGCACAGTAGTGCCTGCCACTGGCCAGAGTTCATGTGCTAGCAGACAGGAAGGGCTGCTGGCCCTTGCATGCCCCAGGGTCCTTATGGTAGAGGAGGAGATGGGAGACTGAGGGGCTGTGTCATCACACCACTCTTTCCCCATCCCTGCCATTGACAGTGAATGTGTCATGTAGGAGAGGGCAGTGGGGGGACTTGGCACCACTGTTCCCTCTAAGCTGTGTGCGTGTGCACACGCACACAGGTCATGAAGCCTGCGCACACAACAAAATAAAGTGTTCACAAAAAAATTCAATAGTGCTAATATTGGCGCTCACAAAGAAATGTTTTTGCGCACGCAAAGAAATTGATTGCGCACACAGTCTACGAGTAATTAGAGGGAACATTGGCACCCCATTCCCAAAAGTTTGCCAGTTTTTACCCCTGTGCTGTAGTGATGGGATTGGTGCAAGTATCCTACATAGGAGTAATGCAGTGATTTGTCTAATACCTATTTCTTCAATTTATTGAATATTCCTTAGTACTAGGTTTATGATCGGAGGACCTGGCAGCTCTGTTTTGCTCACCTGGTGGGAAGTAGGCAGAAGAAGCCTGCCAAAGAGGAGGAGGGGGGTGGGAAGAGAACTTGCATTACAAACTAAACTAACAGCAGTAGGTAAACAGAACTGTCAACACAAAATAACATCACAGAGGACTTGAGGCTTGTGAGATCCTGACTGTCAAGGGAGTTGAGTGAGATAAATTTTATGCATTTTGCATTATAAAAATGAGAGCTGGCATGTTCAAGATTAAAACAATGGTTTATTTAGAAAAAAATGTTATTGCATACTGAAGAATTTTAATTGAAAAGCAACTCTTCAAGATAAACTCCTTGAAAATTTTGTCTTTTTGTGAAATATGCAATCTAATTGTTTGATTAGTTTTAAGCAGCCTATAGTACCTTGGAGTTTATACTAATAGAAAACACACACAGATGTTACAGTCAGCAATTCCATCATTGTATTTTGTTAAATGTTGGAGTAGTTGGACTATATATACAGTTAAGTACTGGATTGTTTAAAATAAGAAGTAATAAAGCAGTATGTAAGGGAAGATGGTTGACTTTATCTTATAATGATTTTTGCACTTGGAAACCAAATACTTTTCTTGAGTCTGAGCTCACTTCCTCTTTACTGTTTGGGGTAAGTTGTATTGATCCAAAAATGTTTTGAAATATCAGAAAGCAATAAAACTATAGCAAATCACATTATTGTATAGAAGGATTGTGTGTCCTGTAGTTTCTCAATTCTTGTTTTTGTGCAAAAAGTATTCAGGGTGAAAAATGGAATATGCTTACAGAACTTACGCTTCTTATGAAATTATAGTCCTTTCTAACACTGTTACCTGAGTTCTAAGCTAAGGTGCTTCTAAGGTAACTGTACAGTCAACAACATTTACATTTTTAGAATAAAGTTATTTTAGCTATATAAAGACAGTAAATGCAAAGAGGACCTAAGGTAACATTTTGAGCACCCAGAGCTCCCATTGGATAAGGGTTCTGTTTTTCAGAAGAATGGAGGATCAGATCCAAATGAGTTGCATAAGAAAAAATTTCTTCACAAGGCAGATGGGCAAAGGCTCTGGGCATGTTTTCCTTTCTCTGTAGTATGGGGTATGGCTCACTTGCCAGTGGATTCTCTGTACTTAGAAGATTTTAAACCATGATTTGAGGGCTTTAACTTAGTCATAGTTCACAGGTTTATTACAGGGGTGGGTAGGTGAGATTCTGTGGACTGCATTGTGCAGGAGGCCAGAGATGATGATCATATTGGTCCCTTCTGACCAGGAGCGTCCCTGGCCCAGAAAAAGACCCGGGGCTTGGGCACTGGGATTCGGGGCTTATGTACTTTAAGCGTGGTGTAGCTGCAGCCTCAGCAGCAACAGACTTGGGGGTCAGGCGCCACGACTCAGTGCTCAAGCCCTGTAAACCCAGCACCAGTGATGCCCCTGCTTCTGACCTTAAAGTCTATGGAAAAGGTTTTGTATTTAAATACCCAAATGAGTCCTAATTGGGGCTAAACAGACCCTCTCAACAGAAGAGTTGTTAACTGGGTGGAGGGGATCAAGGCAAGTCTTTCTTGTTACTTAGTATCTTTAACAGGATTTTTTTTGTTTAATTAGAATGTTTATTGCTGAACTGGGCTGTCTCTAACTTGGCTTTTTCCCTTCATGAAAATAACTCTTGGCCATCAGTGCAATCATTTTAATAGAAATATTAATGAAAATATTCCATTACCATCAGTGATAAAAATCAGCCATGACACAGCTCTATGGTTCCAAAAATATTAAATAGATTAGTTAAAGCTTGATATTTCTGAGTTGTGGTGACTGGCAGGCACAGGTTTATGTTGATGGAAAGAGGTGGGCGGAGGAAATTAGGGAGTTTGAAGTATTTGTGTGTGTGATTAAACATTTAGAAACAAACTTCACAATTATTTACAGTGTTCAGGAAGCAGGGGAGGGAATAGCCATAGAAAAGTACACCATGTATTATTCTTCCAAGACAAGAATTAAACGACTTGATTAGTTTAAACGACTTTATTAGTCTTGTCTGCATTGTGCTTTTCATTTTGGATAAGAAGTCTTGAAAAACAATAATCAGTTTGGCGCACAGATGAAAAAAATGAGGTATCTTAAAATAAAAATAAACCATCACTGAATTTCAGTTTTGTCCATATGATTGTCCTGTCTTTCATACCAGTCTAAAACAAATGTAAGTGGCAGTGAAGGGGGGTATATGTGTGTAAATTGGGCCCCAAATCTTGGAAAGGGATAACCGGACACACTGATTTATATTAGCTTGCATTTACAGGTAAAATTTATTGTTTTGAAACTTAAGTGAATATCAGAATATAAGGAATATTGAGTTACAAATACTTTTAGCTCATAGCAGGATTTAAACTTCCTCTGAATCAGACCTACCTGATATAACTTGATGCTTTACTAAAAGAAAAGAGATGGTAAAAGTAGGATTTTTCTACAAAGTGAGCTGGCTCCTAATCTCAAGACATTACTTTTCAGTGGAAGCAGTCTCAGCCCCTTGTGATAAATGCCCTTGGTTTAGTGGAAATGCTGAAATAATTGCTATAAAACTGGGCTGGGAATTTCTCTACAAAGACAACATTTTTATTTAAATTGTTAAATTCAGATGTTTTTAATTTACTGACCAGATCAAACTGCTTTTATCAACATTGAATTTCATTTGCCATTTCCTTGCTCAGGCACCCAGTTCAGTGAGATCCATTTTTTAAACTTTTTGCAATCTGCTTTGAACTTCAGTTTTGTAGGCACAACTATTTGAGGAGCCTCCTTTCAGAGGTATCCTTATAAAACATACCTCTATGCATTGTATGGTGTCCTTGAAAAGTCTCACAGTCCCATGATGCAGTGGCATGTGCCCTCTGGGGTTGGACTGAGCTTCCTAAGTCAGACTACTGCATGGGGGTGGGGTGGGGGGTCATCAGCCTCCATTTTGTGGGTAGGGAAGCTCCCCTTTGGGTCTGGGCTCAGGAGAAACCAAGATGTAATTGGTCCCCTCTGTTGAAGACGTGACCTGGATCAAAACTATATACTGTTGGCAACTTGTTAGTACTCCATCCCTAGCCTATGGACACTTCCAGACCTAGACATTGAGGGTGAAAGCTGGAGACTCATTTGGGCGACAGGTCCAAATCTGGCTTATGGACAATTGAGGAAGGTTAGTTACATTGGAGACCAATAGCCCAGGAGTAGAAACTGTTACTGTAAACTAGTACTGTAGAACCTTAGCAGGTCACAATACCAAACTGTCTAAATCCCATGTGGACAGTTTAAATGAAACAAGAAGTGAAAGTGCTAGACTGAACCTCTCACTCAGGCTATAAGCTTAAGAGTGGATGCTCAGGAATAGGATGGTTCTGTATATAATGGCAAGAGTGTTGCTTAGGTTTATATTGCAACTTGCTGTTGAAAGCTGCAGCTATTAGTCGAGCAGTTGCAGCACTGCTTACTGATCTGGTATTCACAGAGTAACTTAGTCTACATTAATCTCTTGCATTTTTTTACTGTATGTTAAAACTGGTTTTTAACTAAGAGTGTGCTTGGTTGTAGTGTTCATAGGGTTTTTTGTTTGTTGCCTGTATCTGATCCATTATTTACAATTTTATTCTTAGAAGCAACAGAAGTACACCATGTATGTATAAAATGCCTGTGCAGGTGGAGGTGCCACTAACCATAACTATTCATAAGAATATGAGCTCTAGTGAAAAGGAGTGACTAGTAAAATCCCATCTAATTCCCCATCTTCGCTAAGAGCCTGCTCCCTCCCCCAAGAATGTCCATTACCCTTAATGATGCAAGGAGATCAGGCAACAGGTGAGAATTGTCTGCTCTCAAGTAACCTGAAAAGGAGTTGCACCATCTCAGATAACTTTGTGTCATCTGCAGACTTTGCCACCTCATTGTTAATCCTTTTTCCAGATCACTTATCAATATGTTAATCAGTTGCCCCAGTACAGATACTTGTGCAATAAATAAATCTGTTAGTCTTTAAGTGCCACAAGACTCCTAGCTTTTTTTGCTTTACTAGACTAACACAGCTGCCCCCTTTGGAACTTGTGGGATCCTGTTGTTTACCTTTCTCAGTTGTGAAAACTGACCATTTTTTCCTCCCCTTTGGTTACTGATCCATAAGGTCCTTCTAATAAAATGGTTATTTAAACTTGTGATAAGAACTCTGGGAGGCGAGTGGGGGGCGGGGGATACAACCCATTCACCATCTAAAAATAATAAAAATCAGTGAATCAGTTTTGTTTTGCTTTTTGTTTTTTCCTCCAGGGAAAACTCTGTAGCATATAACATAAGAAATAACAGTCAATCTATCAAGAATGACATTGTAATTACAGTAAATGTCTTATTAGGAAGCCTCAATTAATTCCTATCCATAGGGTTTGTTCTTTTCTCAGCCTCATTTGTCAAGTTGGCAACTGGTTAGAACCCTCATATTTCAAGATTCAGATTCTGCCAAAACCCCAAGTATAAGCCTGATTTCCCTAGCCCCCAGTCCACTGAAGTCAGTGGTGCAGGCTTAGATTTAAACACTTAATTCTGCCAGATGTTGTATTATGTGGGTTCAAGCCAGCAAGGCCCGTGAACAAATGCTTAACTTTACATATATGCATAGTTTAACTTGCATGAATGACCCTTTGGGCTCAAGCCCTATATGAGTGACTGACAGCTGAACAGCCCAATGGAAGCTGTAATATTTGTATCAGTTACAGGAGCCTAAAACATAGATTGTCCTGGGGGGGATTAATCTACTATAATATGTTGACTACTAATCCTTTAATATAACTTCAGCTATATAAAGAGAGTATGTAATAAAGTACCCTCCTTTGCACCTAATTCTTCCCTAATGTATCATTAGTAGTGCTATCTGTTATAATGAAATATCCTTTGAGTTCACCTTTGTCTCTGTGCTAGTTATATAAAAGCCTCTCTTTGGAAGTGGCAAAAGCCTATCTCTGACTTATAAAGTAGGTATGAAAGTGGATCAGACTTGATAAAAGTAGTATTTATTATTTTTAGTCAAGATATTTGCATTCCTGGGTTATCTATGGCTGTTCAGTTCAGCAACTACAGTTTAGAAATATGGAAAATGAATATAATTTGAATCTGTGTTGCCTGGTAGAAAAGGCTCCCAAATGCAAGTCAAGTGATCTGGATGCTCTTCCTAACTGCAACTGACCTGTAATGTGACCTTGGATGAATTAAATTGTTTTTCATTTGTTTTCCTCTCTCCTTTTCTGTGTTGTCTATTTAGATTGTAAGTGAACCATGGTAGTCATAGGGGGCATTACTGATATGCTACTGCTAATCATAAATACATTTTTTAAAGTTGTATGTTTAGTTAAAAAAAATCTATTGAAAGCAATATGAATTTAGCATAGTACTCATGATACACAAATTCATAAACCAAAATCTTGCACATGACTTAAGTGTTAATCCACTGGCTAACCAGTTTTGAACTCACAAGTAAATGGTTATGTACATTAAATGAGCATTTAAATTGAGAGAAACCTGTATTGCTAAGATTAATAAACTTAACCAGACAAACTTATCACAAAATGTATTAGAAATTTGTCTGTGTGTCTTCAAAAGTATCTAGTCAATAAATGTAGGTGGATGACTTTCTGTTAAAGTTAGCACCTTTCCACTGAGTGGGAGTGGACATCCCATATAAAAGCTGCAGGTGGCTGAGCGCCCTGGAGAAGTAGATCTATGGCTACCTAGTGAAAGACACAGATGTGTCCTCCTATTCTGTTGCCAAGGCTGATGTTTTACTGGTAAGCAGCTCAGATAGTATGGGATAAAAAGAGTTTTTGAAAAGCAAGTTCATGGCTGCAAGTTTAATGCTTATTACAGTTATGATCTGGACAACAGGTGAGCCCCCAGGATTTCAGTGTCTTCAAAGCATACAGATTCTTATTAACTGGAGAACAAAATAGAATGTCTAGACTGGATATAGCCAATATGTATTGTGAGGGGGTCAGACCTGAGGGATATAGGAGCGTGGTCCTATTGGATACTGAGAACTGGGCAGACACAAGCCTGCCCACTTCTAAAACCCCTCCCTCAGCCTGAGGGAGGAGGCACTATAGACCCAGGCCCAAATGATTTCTGGGGACAACAAAAGAAATAACAGGGACAGGTGTGAGGGTCAAAGCTTTAAAACAAGGGACGTGGAAGGGGACACCAAACAGAAACCCCAGACAGCACCCACTGCTCCCAAAAGGTGTTTAGGGAGCCATTGGATGCTGCCCAGAGGAACTCTGCCCAGAGGCGTGCATGAACAAGGGACTGGAAATAGGCCCCACGGTCACAGGCCTTCCCTCAGCCAACTTCCTCCTCCTGGTCTTCTAGATGGCAGTCTTGGTGAGGGCCATGAGGAAGTTGGCAAAAAGGTCTTGTGACTATGTGGGGTCAAGGCTAGGGAGTGCATATAAGAACAGGGGTGGGGAAAAGTACAGCCAGAACCTCAAGGAGAGCTTCTGGAGGAGCCAGAAGATGGACTGCAACCTAGTGCACTCCAGGTATGTGTGCACCAGGGTCTTCCCCACACCTCAAAAGGGGCAGGTAAGGGGTGAACTGCACCAAGTACACACCTGTGCTCACGGTTCTGTGGAGGAGCAGCCAACTGATATGCCCAGCAGGCTGTGGGGGCAAGCAGGCATACAGCCTGACCCACTGACACTCCTCTCCCTCTACTGGTGGAATTAGGTCCCACCATTTTGTGTGAGGGTGGGGCAGAAGGGCAAGGAAGTGGAGGGTGTGGAGCATGAGCATGTACAGATATTTGCAGGGCGTGGTTCAAAAACAGGCTGGAAGCAGGTCTGGCAGTCGGCGGGGGGTGGGGATGGCTGGGGAGGATCATGGGTCTGGGGCCTGATGAAAAGCTCCAGAGGGCCAGGACTGAGAGTGGGGTGGGGAGTACCCTCTCGCAGGATCCACTGGAGGTAGGTGTGAAGCTGTCTGGGTCTAGGGCAGTGGTTCCCAACCTTTTCTCTGCCGTGGCACACCTTTATACCTTCAAATTTTTCAAGGCACACCACCATTAAAAAACTCAAGTATTCAAATTAACTTAAATTACTTATGAATATTCATGAACCATGGCACAGTGTTTCAGAAATGCTGCTATGTAGGGTAGTAGGGGTAGCAGAGCAGGAGTGGCCAAACACAGGCGGTCAGGAATTGTGTGCAGTGGCAGGAGTGAGTGTGGGGAGCAGAGCAGGGCAGGGGTGGCAAAAGAGGACAAGGACAGCCATATGGGGAAAAGCACAAGGGTGACAAGAGAGGAGAGAGGAAGGAAGAACAAGAGTGGCTTTGAGGGGGGGCAGGGGGAACCTGGCGAGTGGGAAGGTAGGGCAGGGGAGCCTGGTACAGCACCCACTTCCCCCTTCTCCACAGTGGCTCCCTGCCACCCAGGGCAAATCCTCACCCTACTGCTTCTCCCTCCCACCCCAGTGGGTCCTGTCCTCCCCTCCCCCAACCCCCTGTTGCCTGTAATGGACCCCCCCCCATCACTGCAAGGGCCAGAACTAGGCCTCCAGCACCTAGCTACACTCCCCCAATCAAACAGCCACCCCACAGCCCCAGCTATACACCCTCTGCTACACATACACTTCCCCCTACCTCTGCTACACACACACACACCCCTGCCCCACACAACCCCCAGCAGCCCTGCCCCCCAAAGTCCTTACCTGGGCTGTTTGCAGCTGGCTGACACAAGCTGCTCTGCCCTGCAGAGGGAAGATTCACACACTCCTGGCCTCCCACAGCTCTTTGTTGGCTGGGCCTAAGGTGGAGCCACCAGAATGCTGCATTCAGGCTGCTCCTGTTACTTTTGGGGGACCCCTGAAACTCTGCATTCTGGTGCCTTCCTCTATTTTTAGGGGTGGCAGAATGCTGCCTGCCTAAAACAGGGGACCCCAGAACTGTGCTCTGGTGCCTTCCCCCTTACTTTAACCCCTGCCTTTTCCCAGCCTATGTGGCTGGGTTGAGCAGGGAGGGGCGTAAGGACAGGGACAGCGGGCAGGGGTTGGGCATGTGAGGAGGGAGGGAGCAGCAAAAACAGGTCACTGCCCAGATTGAGGCCCGTTGGTAGAGGATCATCCTCCCCCAGAACAACCGGGATCAGATGCAGAGCCTCATCCGTCCCCTGCCACATCAGGCACAGCTGCAATGGGCATCGGGGTGGAAATGGCCTCAGTGCCAGTGGAGGGCACAGGTGGCTCAGGGTCACTGGGAAGAGAGTCTATGGGGGCCTCCAGCAGGGGGCAGTGCTGCCGCCCTGTGCTGCTGTCTCCATCTCCTTGGCCAGAGCCTCCCACTGGATCTCATCAGGCAGCATGGAGGAAGACCCGTCACTGGTGTTATCATCAGCACCCGTCAGCATGGCGGGGAGGCCTTGAACCTTCTGGCGCTTGGCACGCTTCTCCATGATAAGAACCCAGACCTCCAAGGTGGTGATGGAGGGCTGGCCCGGGGGGGCAGAGGCAGGAGGCAAGGTCAAAGGTGCCAGGCAGGGGGAAGGGACAAGGGCAGAGCAACAGGAGGATGGGAACCTTCCCTTGCTGGTTCCAGACACTTCTTCCCCTCTCTCCTCTGTGGGCCCAGGTGATTGCAGGGTAGGAGGAGGATGAGGAACTGCTCCAGTGACTGGAGAATGGGGGTTGTCAGCAATATTATGGCTGATGCCCCATGCTGCCTCGGGGGGGTCTGATTGCTCCCTCTCCATGGAGGGCCAGGGGTTAGTCTCTCCAGATGTGTCCTGTGGCCCTACAGAGGAAGCACCAAGACTCCCCGGAGGAGTAATGAATCCTGTACAGTACCCCTTGATGCGGCACCAAAAAGGACCCCTCCAGTGCCACTCCATCATGTGCGCCCGCTGGTGGCAGTTGTGTTTGCACCTACCAGTGGAAGGACAGAATGTGATGGTGGGTGGGGTCCTTACAGCCCAGCGGGAGAGGGCTGATATTGCCTTCCCTAGGGTGGAGAGGAGGGGAAGCAGGGCAGCATTAGGGAGGAAGCGCAGGATGGATGTGAGGACCTCCCATACACCCAGGTCCTCCAGAAGCTCTACGAGGACATAGACACACCCCACCACCAGGCCCTTGACCACTGCTTCCTGTGCAGCGGCCTCTGATGCGAGGAAGAAGACAATCTTCCTGTACATCTTAGAAGCCATTACAATAGCTGAGGGTCCCACCAGCCTTGCCATTGCCCACACGTAGGTCTCCACGTGTGGGGAGGTGGCAACCAGGAGGCAACAGACACCATGCCTCCTGGTCATGGTGGAGAAGGGGCCCTGGCCGACAGAGGTGGAGGGCAAGGAGGTGGCTCGGGTCGATGATACAGTGGTGGGTGGAGGGCTGGCAGCCACCTGGGTGAACACCCTGGGGACAGGGCTACCCCAGAGCTGGTGGAGGGAATAGCAGGGGAAGAGGGGGCTGTGGCCTCCGAAGGTGCAGCTGCGCGAACAGCATGGCCCTTGCTGACTTTTTTTTCTGCTGGCTTTTTCTGGCTGGTCAGGGCAGCAGCACCCTCTCGTGCCCTCTGCTGCTGGCATCCCTGTGGTGGGTGTCAGCAATGGTAGGAGCAGCCGCGGTGGTTGAAGGAACAGCTGCAGGGGTGGATGGAGTAGAGGGGTGTGGGGAAGTCTCTGTGTTGGAAGGGGTGGCAGAGACTGGGCAAGTGGGCAGGGACAAGGACCAGTGGGATGGAGAAGGGCTGAGGGGAACCACTCCTCCCTGCTCAGCTGCAAGCTGGGGAGGAGGGTGTAGGCGGGGCCAGGGGAGAGAAGGCTAGTAATGGGGAGGGTGGGGGACTGTGCAGGGCAGTCGGGGGTGGCTAACTACTCCTCCCCATGAGGCTGTGGGCAGGGGAGGAGGGCGCCTGGGTTAAAGGGATAGGAAATTCACATAGGGCAGGAGGGAGTTGGCTCCTCTGCCTGCACTTGTTTGGGGCTGGGTTTGGGGGGGTGCAGTGAATGGGGTGAAAAAGAAACCATTACTCGGGGATGGCTTGCATCTCCGGGCTGGGGCTAAGGGAACCAAGGGCGGGGCAGGGAGAGAGTGAAGGCTGAAGGGCGGGGCAGGGAAAGTGGGAGAAAACAGATATTCAGGGGCTAAGGTGGGGCATGGGAGCTAAACAAACTCAAGGGTGGGAGGGGTCTAGCAGGGGGATTGTGAGGAGTAAGGGGGTACTGATCTAGCTGGAGGGCAGAATAGAAGGTGGGGAGGCCCTCCAGCCACTGGGGGCTGGGGAAAAAGGGGAGGAGGAGCTTGGCAATGGAGAAGGGGAGCTGCTCCTTCTGGAGGGTTCTGTGGTCCCTGCTGCTTAGACAGTCCAGAGATCTCCAGAAGTTTGGGAGCCTGCTGCCCTCTTAAAGGGAGGGGAGACTAGGGAGTCAGCAGCTGGGGGTGGTGGTGGTGGTAATGTTAAAGGTTTCAGTCTCTTGTGAGCTCACCCTCAGCTGCAAGCAGGAAAGTCCCAGTCTTTGGATGCCTCCCCTCAGTGATGGGTTCTTCTGGTGGAGACAGCAGGCTCCAGATGGTGGTAAGCACAGAAGCTGCAGGGACTGGCTGGCAGGAGAGATGGTCTTCTCTAGCTGGTGGTGATGGTTCTTTCTGGGGCTCCCCCCCACACTCGCCACAGAGCAGAGAGGTGGGAGGGAGAGAGGCCAGCCAGCAATAACAGCAGCAGCAACAGTGGAAGAGATTGCAGGAACAGCAGGATTGTGAGAGCTGGAGCAGGGCAAACTGGAGGTGGGACCACCTTGAGTCAATCAACAAGCCTGCTGCATTGCTTAAAAGCCACCTCCTCAAGTAGGGTGGGGCAGCTGAAAAGAGGCTACAGAGGAGCTGAGCTACTGGAAGAACAGTTTGAATAGTTTGTTTGCAGTTTTTGACCACAGCACCGAGAAGGTTGGGAAAACCCCCACGAGCAAGGCTAGTAGACCCTGCAGCTTGAAGGGGAACTAGGTTGCCCAGAGAACTGAGCAAAGGAGTGGAGGTGCGGCAACCTCACCCCAAACGAGGAGACCATGGAGCTTGAGACTTCAAGCCAGGAGGCTGTGGGGTGCTCGTTAGTTCAGAATGACAGATCAGGAGGTGGCGGGGCCACAGTTTGGCAACCTGGGGTAGTCAGTGGCCCTCATGGACTCAGTTTGGAGGCTGCTACTCGTTGGATCCCTGGGTCAGGGCCTGGGGTAGAGGGCGCCCCCCCCACCCCCGATTCCCTTCTGCTTCTCGGTTTTACTGGTAAACAACCAAACAGGGAAGAAACCCCACTAAAAGGGCTAGCCAGGCCTTAACTTGGACCTGTTCCCAAATGAACCCTATCCTGAGGGGAGATTGAGAAGGATTTACTGGAGCAGGATTAGAACACAAGACCTCTATGAGGCAGACTAGGTCTCACTGCACCACAGTATGTAAAAACTGTTAGTCTGTCCTGGGCTATTGAGCATAGCCACCAACTTGTGACTGGCTTTTGTTGTTGGTAGTTGTGACTTGGTGATTTGGGGTATAAATGCACCTCCCAAGCCATGCAGACTGTTCATCTGTTACTTTTACAGACAGTTTTTTTTTTTCCTAGCTTGGCTTAGAACACACTCAGTTCTCTCACCCCATCTGAGAAAACGAATCAGAGAAAACATATTTAGCTAAACCTCCTGACCACATGAGGTGGGTTCAGTCAGTCGGAGGAGTGAATTCTGGGATGTGTGACCAGTTGCGACATTCAACCCAACTCAATTAAAAATAAATCAGCTTGGTCATTTTTGCAGCTCTGCCAGACTCCAGCAAGGGCATCAGCCCCATATGTGGGGGAGAAGGATAAAAGCTGATGAGTTTAAGTCTAGTCCATTAGGTTCTCTTCTGAAATGGTAGTGGGATGGTCCAAATCCTCAAAGTTGTGCTTCCTCCTGGGTAGTGTGGCTTAATTTCAGTTAGCAGAGTGGCCCTGTAATCAGGGTATGGGGCTTAGTAGACTGAGCTAGTAAAGTTGCCCTGTTCATCAGAGCAGAATGATTTAATGACTAATTGGGATAGTAGGGTGCCACCTTTGGGGTACAGTACCTAGAATGGGGGGCATTGGCCCACCCTGTTCCTCTGAGCCCCAGCTAGGGCCCTGGTGGTGTGGGGGTGGTTGGTCACAGAGTTAACGGGTCTCCAAATGAAACATTCTGATAGCACATCTGTTAATCCTCACTTTGTGCTCCTTGAGCCCCCTGGACTACTACTTACCCTATTGGCTGTGTGAGCTACACTCCCCCTGTGATGCTGTCTGGGTCTAGGGGACAGTTTACAGTTATCTTTCATAGTAATATTTCATATTTGCAATAATGCATATGTGAGATACTATATTTGGTGTCAATAGAAAGGCAATAAACTGCTAAGAATGATTATATGGTTTATCATGCCTGTATTAGAAATTAGAAATCTATTTGTTTTATGTGTGTTCCAAGTGATTTGTTCTTAAGGCAGTCCCAGACTGGGTGTCTGCAAAACTATTGTTCCTCTTGATGGCCCCCAGAAGGGGGGCCCCCAGCTAGCTGCAGTGGGCCCAAGACAAAAGCTGTTTGACCAGTTACCCTTTGACTATATGGCCCAACTCCATTTGGATCCGGCAAGGACTCTGAGATAAAAGGCAGGGGACCCATCTCCATTTTGTCTTTAGCCTTCAGTCTGCAACCTGCAACCAACACCGTCTTCTGAAACTATTCTTCTGGGACTGAACAAAGGACTGAGACCCACCCAGCTGCTGCTGCTGGGTGCACACTAGAAGAGGGAGACTAATCTGCAACTACAGGATCTTCTAAGATTTGCTTTCTATGGACTCTAACTCATTTGTATGTATGTGGTTCACTTTGACCCTTTAACATTTATCATGTTTTCTTTGTTTTCCTTTTTATATTAAACTTTTAGTTGTAGTTACTAAAGGATTGGCTGGTAATTTGGGTAAGATCCAAGCCTGCATTATTCTGGGTGATGTGGCTGGCCTTTTGGGGTCAGGAGAACCTATTTCTTTGAGAGAGCCAGTGGCTAGAGGGGACCATAGGAGCTGATGTACATAAAGGGGGCTGTTTCCATTTTGCTATGCTTGGTGATGACCAGAGTGGGGAATCAGAAGCATGTTTTGTTACTGACAGGCAGACTGGGTTAAGTACCACCCATCAGTGGTTTAGGAGTTTGGCTGCTGGTTTTGCAGCTTACCCTGACTTTTGGCACATTCACAAGGTTATCCCAGGAGGCCCTGGTCACACCCCCACCCCCTGGAGACATTGGGGTCCCTTCTCCAAGCTTGTTTAGCAGCCTGGGCTCTGGTTGGGTTTGCAGTCTTAAGGTTTTTCCCTGCTATTGGCAGTAGTTGCCTGGGGAGCACTGGCAGCAGCATGCTTCCTCCTTGAGCTGGGTGTCTGGCTTTTGTATCCCTCTTTACAGCTGAGCATGCCCAGCACATGTAGGGGTGTGGCTTCTTTGGCCTGCAATGTGTCCTTAACTTTCACTATACCTGTGCAAAACTGATACACCCCATTACAGTCTTCCAAATGTAAAGAAATATTTCAAAGGCAAATGCATAACATTCCTTCAAGTTTACAAAATACTTATAAAACTGAAGACATAATCTATACCAAAATAAAATGTTGTCTTGACTATTTCACCCAGGTTGAGTAGTGACTTGCCATCTTTGCAGCAAGTCCCTTCACAGAATGATGTTAGTGTCTTCCATATTGGATACAAAACTGAATTACTAGAATTTTGTTAAACACCCCAAGACACTTTTCATATGAGTAGAAGTGTTAATACCATTGTGCTGGCTAATTTCCAACCCATACACTTTTTGCTTGTCTGATTTTCCCAGTGTAACTTTGGATCCAATATTGTGAAGTGGTGAGCTTCCCGAATGCACTTGAAACTCAATTGGTGTTAGGGATATTAAGCACTTGACAGGATTAGTCCTTTCTTGCCAAAAATATAACAGCAATGCTATGTATTAAGCAATTGTGCTTCACCCCTGTAAAGGGGCAACATGGCCACCCCAAGGAGAGGTAACATGACTGCTGGACATTTGTCCATCCAAACAGAGCTCAAGGGGTGGGGCAGGAAGTATAAAAGCCAGGCCAGAGAGCTCAGTCCAGCCTTGGCTGATGAAGAGGAAGGATGGCTCTCC
This sequence comes from Podocnemis expansa, assembly GCA_007922195.1. Lineage (NCBI taxonomy): Eukaryota > Metazoa > Chordata > Testudines > Podocnemididae > Podocnemis > Podocnemis expansa. Next base: position 902,449 of record ML682066.1, read on the forward strand.
CCTGGCTCCACTGCCTGCGCCATTCCTCTAAGTGTTCCCTATACTGCCTACCCGTGGGCCTCCATCCCAGTGCCAGGATGGCTGGCTTGGACCTCCCATGGCAGTTGCCCCTGAGGGGGGGCCCACTTTGCTTGGGGATAGTGGGCTGGGAGGACAACAAGAGTCTGGGAATCCTGACTTTTCTCTGGAAGGCCCAGACTGCCATGACCCAGCACTGCCACTGATTTCCTGTGATTTGGAGGAACTGCTGCTTGCTATGCAAGAAGCTAACCTCCCTGTGGGGGAGGACCTGGAAGAGCTGCCCCTTGCAATGGACCAAGCAGAGCTTCCAGAGTTACTCCCACCAGAGGAGATGGAGGTCCCACTGGAGCTTCCTGACCTGCTTCTGCCAGATGAAATGGACGGCCTCTGCTCCTTGCCCCTAAGTGAATAGCCAGAGGACTTGGTCAAAGGGGCTGAACATGTACTAAAGGGAGAGGGAGAAGGCGGTAGCCCGGAGGAGCTGTGCCCCGAATACCTGGGACGGCGCCCCATACTAGGGTCAGTGTTTTACAGCCGGATCCCTGCTGACCCTGTGGTCGAATCCATAACCACTGTCAGGGCCCTGGGGTGGGACACAGTGGAGTAGGGCAGGTCTGTGTCTCCTTTCTCCTCTCCCCTTCCCCTAGACAGCAATCCCATCTGATACCTCGTGTTGTTTACCCCATTTCTCCTAAAGATTTGTGGTTTGTGTATCCTATGTAAAACACATAGGACTATTGATGGAGTGCCTTATTTTCGCATTATAGACTATTTGTTGGTGCATACCATTCCCCCTGCCCCCAACCCTTTTCTCTCCCTGGAAGGGACTAAAGCTAAGAACTGTTTTGGTCCACCTGTGGCAGGTGGACAGCCCACCCTTAGACAAGGCTGGGCAGACCTTTTCACAACCCAAACATGACTATATTTCAGTGGTGGTTTCTGTGTATTGTGCATTCTGGTTAAAGTATTGGGATCTTTGAGATTAAGACATCATAAATGCAAGAAACATTTAGTCTTCAAATTCAGTGATTTATTTATCCTCTGACTTTATTAGCTGACCAACCATGCATGAGCACCTGGGGAATTTTGGAATGAAAATTTGTAGCATATTGACTTTTCTGGAAGAGGTAAACAATTTTAGCCTGAGAAAAATTGATATATTCAGTCATTTTTTTTCCAACCAACGCTAATTCAGACAGGGATGGACTATTATAACATAACATAATTCAGGATTAACTTGTATCTTTACGATGCTTCAGGTCTAAAATTAGGTAATATACCCTGTTAATATAGATTCCAGGCTTCCAATCTGCAATTTCATGAGCTGATCCAGTAAGAGATGAAGCACAGATTTTTGTCTACACCAGAAATGTAAATAGATTTGTATTAGGTTGACTTGCAGCAACTGTAGTAATTACTGTTGTGGTGCATATACCTACTACCTTCCTTGGTTCTATGGAGCACACCCTCACTAGCAATGCTTCCATTGACCTAAAAGGATCCGTAAGGGGACCTGAAACCCTGATCTTTCAGCCTTGCTGGCATCTCTCTGCTAGGAGCCTATGTATCCTAGAAGCTCCGGGTAAGCTGCTCCCTTCTGGGAGTGCGAGGAAGCTGCTTGGGGCTTCTTGCCACATCTTCTCCACCCCACACTGTGCCCAGACCCCATTGAGAGCTGGGCAGCCTTGTCAAATTTTTAGCTCCAGCCAAGAGTTGTCAAACTGACAAGGCAGACACCTTTCCCTGCAGGGACTGATGAGGGGGAGCCACCTGAGGCTTTTCGCCTGATAGTCTTTACTGGGAGCATGTCTCCCAGGTGCGCAGGGGCAGCTGTGCTCTAGCTGTCTGGTTTTCAACAATATACTGTTACTTGCATCATCTTTATGCAGACTCTCTATAGCCCTAAGTATGTTGACATAAGTCTTGTGCTTCTCTTGGACGTGGAGTTAGTAGGTTGATGGGGCACTTACATTGGCAGGAGGAAGGCTATAGTGCAGACTGTGACATAACTAGGATGATACAATCAGCCTTACCGCAACATAACTGCAGTGAAGACTGTCCATAAATAGAAGGCAGGGTTCAAGCTACCAAGTAATAAAATTAATTCAATTCATCATTGCTACAGAAAGTGACATCATTACAAGGAGACTCTCAACCTTAAAAACTATTTAGCTATTTACATTAGCTCTAGGCTACAAGTGGTAATCAATTGTGGATTGAATACCATGAGGTTGACTTGTAGGCTGTGTTGAAGTCACAGTACAAATCTGCTACATAAATGCTATGTCTCATTGAATTCTGATTTGATTTTGTATAGACAGTAAAGATAGAATCATCAGAGTTAGTTGCTTGTCCCATTGAACTGTTTTGTGTTGCCAAATCATTGACTCAGACTCAAAAGTCAGAAGGAACCAATACAATCATGTAGTCTGACCTCTTGCAAAATGCAGACCATGGAACATCTCCCCCCTCCTCCTGCAATAAACGTTGTCAGAGGCAACATGGTAGGCAGGAAAATTCATTTTTCTTGTGCATAATTAAAAAAAAAAAGTCTTTATTCTGATGACATTAAATCCCACAGCTACTATACCAAATCTATAAACTCTTATCTCTCAAACTGTATGTTACCACCCAGTTAGAAAAATGTCAGTGCTGCCTCACTGGTTCAATTACTGTACCAGAGGACTGGAATGTGGCACTTATATTTGAGAGGCTCTGAGGTGACCTGAGGAATTATAGGCAAGTAAGCTTTACCTTTATAGCCGGTACAGTGGATGAAACAATTAAAAGTAGAATAACACATGGAAGATTATAATATATATTAGTGTTCCTATCCTTTCTGTCCCGAATGGTTCACAAGCAGAAGGTTGCTTCCTTTTTCCTAAGTAAAATTGCTTTTTAATCCTTCCATTTTATCCTGACTGAGCTACAGAGTGAGCAATCTCCTGCATTAGCTATGACCATGAACAAGAACACTTTTTTTGCCATGTGTACTTGCTACTTGGTCACAAGATGAAAGTCAGATTCTGGTAAATCTGTACTGCAAGGGAGGCAAGATACTCAGCTTCAATAAAAGTACCAGAAATGACCAGGTGTACCAAGGAATAGCAGACAATCTGGCACCACTTGGGATTCAATCGATGGTTATTTGTTCAGGGAGAAGATCAATCAGCCCAAGAACAACTATTAGGAGGCCTGGGATGAGAAGTGCATCTCTGTAAAAGAGATAGGATTATAGGGAGTTCCCAAAAACTATAACTATATATTGGTAAGTGTGCCATGCACCAAGCTCCCAGTGGCTCCCACTAGCCTGGTGAGCTGGGATGGTGACTTTGTGACCAATAAATTTAATATAGTATCAAAGGAGGGCCAGTGGGTGCCAGATCAGGCAAGTGAAGTGACTCTGGTAATCACACTGTCTTCCGGAGCAGCTACATCATGTCCTTAGTCCATAGTCACTCAGAGGAGTAGTTGGATGCCCCCTATTTCCAAAGGATTAGCTGCGTCTAAGAATTGGCAACAGAAACAGGAAAGAAATAGACCTAGAGTGCAGAAAGTATTTGGCTGAGATGTTTGCAATTAATATACAATGGGAGGAATTTGGGGTTTATGACCCAATGAAATTTATTACAAGCCACAGGCAGCAGTGGTTATCAGTTGATGGTGAAATGCATATCTGAGGTTTGGAGTAATCATCGTTAATGAAATTCAAAATGGAGATGAGGAAGAGTTAACTGTTAAACATTTTTTTTTATTAGATCTTCATACTTACAAATGTGTACAAGAGTGTATGATGGGTTAGCTGCCCTACACTACTCCTGGAAAGGGCTAATAAAGCTCTAGGATGGTAATGCTAGGAACAGCCAAGCAGGCCTGAAGACAACTAGACAGTAGACATCCTCTGTCATTAAAGGAAGTGGCTAGATGGGAACTGCAGAATTTCCTGGGAAGTACGAGAGCATAGACTGTGCCATGAAGCAGATACCATGGGCTTAAGAGAGACACAAGTTCTAAGGTGGAGGTAATGGTGGGTAAGGCACCATTGAGTATCACAGTGAAGTTGTTTTCAAACCATGGGTTGGGACCCAGTACTTGGTCACAAACCTTCAGGTGCTGAGTCGCAGCAACCCCTGCTGTTGCCACTGAAAAACTGGAATGCATTGCTGAGAGATTTAATTGTTGAGTTACATGCATAAATGACTTTTTTTTCAACTAGGTCCCAAGAAAAAAGGTTGGAAGACCACTGCATAGTGGACCACAAGCTAAATATGAGTCAACATTGTCACAAAAGGGGCAGGGGAAGCAAACACATTCTGGGATGTGTTAACAGGAGTATTGCAAGAAAGATATGAGAAGTAATTCTTCTGCTTTACTCTGCATTGATTAGCCTCAACTGAAATATTGTGTTCAGTTCTGGGTACCTCATTTCAGGAAAGATGTGGTGAAATTGGAGAAGAGCAACAAGCAGGATTAAAGGTCTGGGACACTTTACATACAAGAGAACACTGAAAAGGAGTGATCAAGGAGATTGAAATTTTGGCCCACCGATTTTTAGAGTGTTTTGATTTCTGATGTCGGATTTGTGACAATTGATTCTTTTGCACAGAGACTGGCCTGTTTGTCCAATATATGAGGCAGAGGGGCATTTCTTGCACATGATGACGTAAATCACATCAGCAGATGAGCTGGTGAATGAGTCTGTGATAGACTAACTGGTTTTATTAGGTCATATAATAGTGTCTTTTATGCAAATATGTGGGCAAAGTTGGCAGTGTGGCTTCTTGCAGGGATATGTGCCTGCTTTAATGGGTCTGTTGTTAGGTCTGTAGTTGCTGGTAAGTATCTGTTTAAGGTTGGGGAGCTGTCTGTAAGTGAGGAGAGGTCTGTCGCCCAAGGCATGAGAATGTGAGGGATCCTCTTGTAGGATAGACTGTAAACCCCTGAGGCTGTGCTGTAGAGGTCTGACTAGTGGATTGTAGGTGATGACTAGAGGCGTTCTGATTTTATTTCTTGGGCTTCTCCTTTAGTAGTTGACTTCCAACTACCGAACTCTCTGCGCAAAAGGTGATTTGACTTCATCTCCCTTTTGTATGCTGTTCCTCAGTGTTTGAATCTTTACAATTGTTTTAATTTGCTGTAACAGTGTGACCTGTTCCCATGACTTACACTTCGCTGCATTTATTCCCTCCAATTCTGTCAGTTCCCCCATCTTCAAAGCATCTGCAAAGTGGGATTTTCCCTCACAAAAGCTCATGCAATAAACATATTTATTAGTCTTTAAGTGCCACAGGTCTCCTTGTTTTACTGAACTAGACTAATACAGTCGTCCCTTTGGATCATGTTCCGGGCACTTTTACCTTTAGTCTCTCCCTCCCCTCCTCCAGCCATTAAGGGCACCCATTCTAAACTCCTGGCTCCTCAACTGTCATTTTTCTGAGGAGAGGTGTGTGCCTCTTTCTCTCCTGATCAGGGATTTTTGGGCTCTGCAGTTCTCTTCCTACACTGTGAGTTCTTCAGGAAGTCAGCTTGCTATCTAGGCTGCTTTGTTTTCTTCTCAGAGCCTACAAACAGTGTAATGGCACACAGTTACAAGTTACCCTAAAGCTTTTTCTAAGCAATTTCATTTATTCTTGAAAGCGGAAGTATGACAGAAAAAAACCCATTAAACCAATAAGAGAACCTGTAGGCATGGTAATAAGTTTACCAGGTCTCACATCAACTCCACCAAGAGCTGTGGGATCAGTCATTCCTTCAAACACTTCCAAAGGGTTTTTCTGCACTAACAAGTTCATAACGCCCTTAGTGCTGAACAAGTACAAATCTCGAAGGCTATGTCTAAACTAGCAAATTAGTTCAGATTAAGGAGCCTTAATTTGGACTAATTTGGTCCCTGTCTAAACGAGGCTTTGCCTAGTTCAAACTAAAACATTTGAAAACTAGGCAAAGCTTAGTTCGAACTAGTTAGTCCAAGCTAAGCTCTTAGGTCGAACTAGCGCAATGTAGCCATGCTAGTTCGAACTAAATAAGTTTGAACTATGTGGTTAGTTCAAACTAGCTGCACTTTTTTAGTTCACACTAAAAATCATGGCTAGTTCAAACTAAAAAGCCACGGTTAGTTCAAACTAACTCGGAACTGCTTAGTCCAAACAAAGCTTTCTAATGTAGACATAGCCTAAGTCCTTTGTTCATGCAGTTTGCATCTCTGATCTTGTCCTCACATATCATCAGATGTTGAACAGGCAAAGTGATGTTGATCAACCAATATCTGTACTGTCAATTAAAGATACCACTTGAAAAATGAACTGCTGGTCTTTGTACAATAATATTATGGAATTTTTGTAAGTTCTACCTACTCATGCAGTTAAATGACAGAGTTAGCGCTTACATTGACTGACTGCCAGGCAGTGAAACTAAATGCAATTTTACTGTATTTCAACAGATACAGCTACTGCGAACTTTGTACAATTACTGGGTCACTATTTGTTACAGTTGCTTATGTTGCAGTATGGGCAAGGAAAGGACAGTTTACTATGTACAATTAACATTCTACCATGGCACAGGTGTCTATGGATATTTGCTACTCTTTACTTACAGTACTGAAAAACTTCTTTCACCAACTTAGTCTATATACTACTGATAACATACACTAACTAAGGGACTAACTTTTATGTTTGTTCATTGTGAGATGACCCTGATGCTAATAATCTGATAAAGTATGCAACTGACTTCATTGCTGGAAAACCAGAGTATCAAATTCTTATTATGAAAAGCATTAGACATCAAGCAGCTTATTTTGCATAACATTAACTTTCATGACAATTGTGATATATTCTTATACTCCTCTACACCCACTAAACCTCTCAGCAAAAATTTTACATTGCTTTTTGCTCAAGATTGCTTAAAAGAGAAATTGGTGCATGTACCACTTAACTCTGGGTTCATACACTGCCCAAATCCAGTGTATTGTACATTGGTTCCTTTTTCAGGATTACATTATATCCATAGTTTCAGATGAACATATTTTAAATAAATGACAAATACATTTAATTGAAATGTGTACTTAATAGAGCTCATAAGAAAAACTTTGAATTTCTACACACCATGATAAAATTTAGCCTTTTGGGCATAAGGAAGCATTTTTACCACATTAATTAGGGGAGGAATTCTTCTCATTTAACTACAAATGTTTCTAATAATTATTAGTGTATGCTGATTATGACATTTAAAAAAATACTGTCATAAGAAAAACTGAGTCACATTTAAGCGTCGATAAATTGACATGAAGAACCATATCAAATTTTGCCCTCACTTAGACCTGTGAACTGTGGTGTCTTTGATTTGGCCATAAGGGTCTAGTCACTTCAAGTGTGCATCAAATTATTGATTGAAATGGTTTCAAACATGACAATACTGCACAACCCAGGGTCATGCAGTCAGTGTGTCACTTTAATTTTCTCTGCAAAATACAGTGGTGTTTTTGCATCTGGCTTCCTTAAAACACTGGTAAAAATGTTTCATTATAGTTAAATTATATTAATCATATCAAGACACTGCAGGAAACACTGTTGTGATCTTCTTACTGAACTGCTTGGCTTGTACATGACAGCTGAGCATACAAGTAATTGGCTTTGTTTAGTCTCTACAGCTCAAACACAGTGCTACTCTGTGCTTGTCTCAGCTGTTAATTTTTTGCCAAATTTAGACCTTATCTCAGAACTTACTGTTTTATTTCTTCACATCTTAGGCTTTAAAACAAATATGCTGTATTCATACACACTACACTGTTCGTGTTTATCACCGAAAGGCAGAAGGAAACTTGCTTCAAATTTTCACATAAGTTTACATAAATTTATTAATCTGTCATTGCATTTGTACCCCTAACTTGTAACACTTGTATTTTGATTTGCTATTTTTATTGATGGCATTTTCCAACCTCTTGAATGAATCCAGCTTCCAATCAGATAAGCCATTATAAAAATGGAATGCATTAAATGTTTGTCGTAGCCATGTACCAGATATCTCTGTTAAAATGAGGAAAGATGCACACCTAACACACGTTTACACTGCCACCCAGTTTGGTCTCTGCATCTGTGAATTGCAGCACCCACTTTATTCTGCCATTTACCTCACCAGAGTTTGAAGTGTGGATCACTGTAGACATGCCCTAACTCTGGTGTTCTGTAGAACACTGGTGCTCCTCTGACATGGTGCAGATATTCTGTGTCCCATCCTGACCCCTTCCTATTGAGGAAATTGAGTTGGAAGAAGGAAGGAGCAATTTAATGCTCCATTTGCAGAAAAGCTTCCAGGCACACAGCAGCAGATATTGACACACCTGGAAGTTTCGCTGCAACTGGGGCATTTTAAATCTCTCACTGCTGTTACCAGTTTTCTCGAGAATGTTTGTTTGTTTTCATAAGGTGTCCCACATAAAGTAATTAATACCTTTTAGATGTTCCCTGGTCCACTAAAGGTTGAGAGACACCACCGTAGACTGTGGTATTTAGTTTTCTTCCCTATGGACTGAACATAAAGGTTCTGAACTTTACCTTTTAAAGGTTTGTCTCTTCCTATCTGAATACAAAGCTGTGATTGGAATAAAGACAATAAGTCTGGGACCAAAATAATATAAGGATTTCATCTTTAGTGTTGTACTAAAATTCCGGCTGAAGTGTTTTACAGAAATGCACTAATCCTTAGGTTGCTCAAAACGAGATAGCAACTGAGAGCTAGTCTTCGCTGACAGAGCAAAATTTCTGCTGTCAGATTGACCTTTCCAATCGACTGATTGGGTCTGTGAAGACCCACTCAGTCCATCCGGAAGCCAGTGTATTAAGAACACCCTGCAACTATAGTAGTGCTAAATTGAAGGGAGGCCCCTCCCTTCAACTCAGCACAGTGGACATGCTGGGCGTAAGGCAGTTGAACTGAGATATGCAAGCTATTTTAAGTAACTTGCATATAGACAGCTCACTCCTGCCAAAAATGGTGTAGATCTATATTGTAGAAAGAAACTTTAAGGCCTTGTCTACACTGGGTATGGATTTCAGCAGCAGTTGACATTTCCTGTTTACTTCCTAATGCCTACTTACCGTGGCTTCTGCACCGCACTGCAGTGATGGGAAATGTGCTCCCGTCAACACAGAGCATACTACTTGCCATGTTGGTCTTAACAGGTGGACTTCTGGCAACTTCGTTGTTGGCTGAGCGTGTCTTTACTGATGCTCAGTCGAATGCACAAAATTGATCTTGCACTGTCTGCAGTGCCAGTGACAGTAGGATTAATCTAAGATTATATGCTAACCCAACTATTTTGAAGAGATCTTTGACTGAACTACATTCTGGCATTTAAAGAAACTGAACCAAATTAAACAATTGATAAACATTTAAGCAGAATGGATTTCTCTCATCCTGGCTTTTTAATTATTATTAGGTCACAATTAAGATGCTAATTGTGCAGATTCAGGTGTACATGCTTAACTTTAAGAAGATAACACTAGTCCCAGAAGAATATATAAAGTACTTTCTTAAACTTCCTTTTTCTTACGTTTCAGGAAAAAAAGAACCTACAAAGCAACCACTCTAACAAAAAGCTCAATAAGAAAGTAAGCAGCTTTTGTTGCTTTAGCCAAAACTCTACAAGCATCAGTTTAAAACTGATCCATAAATATAATGTGCAAACGTAACTCCAAATTATTTTCTATTTAGTTGACTTTGTGGGGAAAATTGCGTTGAATGAGCAGTCCCCGGGGACAAAATTGTTCTTCATTTTATTGTTAAGATTGTTGCCAGGAAAGATTGGTATACTGGATTTCTTAAGTAAACAAATGCATTTGCCCTGAACAGTTTATAGAGCTTGAGAAGATTCAGTAATGGTTGTAATGGGTTCCTTGGGCATGTGTTTGACACACATAAAAAACTAGCAACTACAGAACACTTCTTACACTTGACATCATCTTTTAATGGCAGTCCTCTGAAGCTTAGCAGCTGAAAAGCCATCCTCTGCAGGAAATATGAAATCCAATAATTCCTGATGAAACTTGAAAGAAGCCTTTAGTATTAAAGTCTGACTTAGCTCAGCTGTTATTGGATGCTGCATCTACTGTGACAAAATTTCATTTTGTAGGTTAGTCTGCTAAATGTGGGCATCCAGTTTCAAATAGAGTAAATTCAGCAGTCATGAAAGATGTCAATTTGAGAACCTGAAGGCCAAACTGTAATCAGTTATATCAATATATGTTAGAGTAACTCTATTAACACTGGTATAACTGTGAAGAGTTTGGTCCTCAATTATCTTGTATAGCCACAGAATAAATGCAGCAGGAATAGTTTCTACCAAAATGTGTGAGTGGTAAGCTAAATGGTTAATTCGTGGTTTATTTAATGGTTAATGTCAAATCTTTCCCACAGTTAAAAATACTGCTCACTCTACTGACTACAGGTTCTCTTTTATAAAGCATATTTGCTGGGTCCACACTGGTCTCCTCCTGTTCCTTGCTTCTGCTTCCAACTCAGTATGCATCAACCTGGTTCTGGGACACCAGCTGTGTGGGTGAGAAAATAGTTCTTTAATGAAATAGGTAGGAACAAAGTTCACACAGATGAAGAATCTGAGTTAAATTGTGTGCTATGGAAGTGTGTATAGATGGGGTCCAACTTTCTCAAGATTACAGAAAAGTTTGTTTACTGCAGGAGTTAATTGGAACTACGTAATTAGTGGGCATGATTCCCAAGACATAATTCTGGGTTGGTCTTTCATTATACAAACACTTCCTGAAGTGGGAGGTAAAGAGAAATGGATCATCCTCATAGCTTATTGCTCCAAAACTGCAGCTAAGACCACTTATTTCAAGTATTTGTCAGGAGTGCAGGATGTTACCAAAGGGCACAGCATTGGGGGTATTCAAGTGTTTGCCTGGGCTCTGTGCATTCATCTCTGAGATCATTTCTCAGCATCAACTTGATCGTATTTCTTCAATCTTGGCAACCCTGGATCTTGTTTAACTTAGTGTATGCTAGTGTTTTCATATGAAGTCAGTGCTTGGAGGGAGTTGTACTGAAAGAATTAAGTTGAAGATCATTGGCATTTCCTGCCCTTTTGTTACTGTATAGATTTCATGGTGGTAGGGAAGACTTAGTTTCTTATTCAGATGAGTAATTATTATTATTTATGTAATTTAATGACATATCTTTGTGTTTGTAGGGGTTATATGTGTTTATGGCTGGATCAGGGGATGTGATGGGGGGTGTGCATTTATCTAGTGTCAATTAGTGGGGTGTTCACTCAAAAGGATGGGAACCAATGTTGTAGCTGATTATGAAAGAGGGAAGAAATGTTGAAGGGTTTTTCCTTTTAACTTGCACTTTGTTGTTTTAAATATTTGGATAGGTAGGTCTGGTCTCTGTAAAATGCTCACTGTTATTAAGCATAGCATATTGTTAATATCTAGAGCTTTATGTGATGTAGGAATTTCATCATGTTTGCGCAGCCCTCTGACAAATATTAACTATACTTTGAGAAGTTAAAGATTGCTTCCCAATTCTCCTTTTTCCTTGAATCTAGTAGAAACTTCTCAATGCTCTGTAATAGAGAGCTGTAGGGCACTTTCGAATTGGTCCTGAGGCAATAATGAGATTGTCTAAGTAAACAAGCTTTTATTTTGCTTTTAAAGGAATATTTATGAATAAGTGAATTTAATACCAAAACAAATAGATTTGGGAGACTACTAGACAAGCTAAACAACATTATTTATGGTGGATACAAGATTGTATGGAAGAATAAAAGAAGCAGTGTGTCATACTATGGATGCATTTAATAGTCAGCCTTTCCTTAAGTCAATAGTCAATTTTTAGAAATGTATAACTTGTGTAGACATGACATTTAAGGAATTTTAGATTGGATCAAGGGATTATGGGTCATTCTGGTTGATATGATTGTATGTTAAGCCTATAGGTAAGATTCTGTAAGCATTCATTACAGTATGTAATGAAAGCCAATGCCAAAACTTCAAGTGTTGCTTTGAAATGGAATTACTGTTGTCCAGTTAACTTTAGTTTATAACTAGGAGTAATAAAATGACATTAATTAATGGGAAAATTATTTATGCTTAATATCAGAGAACACATTTTCAGTAAGATATATAATAAAATCTGGAATGTTCTGGGCACTTTAGGGAAACTACTGTATGGATTACTCTAATATTTTTAAGGGCATGAAATGGATTACCTAATATGGTAGATATCTTCCTTTGTTACCTACAAGTATGTAATTGTATAGTTTTGCGACTGGCTTTGTGAAACAAGTTGTCATAATATGAATTAGTGGTTTAAGATCTTAAACTGCCAGTGAACATGGGACTCAATATCTGATGCATCCAATCACTGATCTGAGTTTCCACGTATGCCTAGATTTCTTCCTTAATGGGTATAGTAACATCTGCAATATTTACGATTGTGGAAACATTTCTATACCTCTTCATTTAGTCACTTATCACCTTTCAACACAACAGAAACTTCCCATGCTTGATCTCTTCCCAGAATCTTTAAATATATGTATTTAATAAGCCTGCATACTAAATGTCTAGGGAATAATACTTAAAAGAGGCTAAGGAAATAGAAATTTTAGATTTTGTACTTCTGTAAATGTTGAACAGTGAACTGGGTTTTTTGTTGTATGTTTTAGCTCTCAAAATTCACAGCTGAGGGTGACTGGTGGTGCTATTTAGCAAATACTGAAAAGTTATCTGAAGGTTGAAGAAAGATGCTTCATTAAAAAAAGTCTATCATGGAAGGTCTCTTAAGCATACTAGCCAATGTAAGATGCCATCTGGGTGTGTTTAGGTAACCAAACAACATTCTTAGTATAAAGGGTGTTCCCAACAGCATGGGGTACGTGAGACTTTCTGTGTCTAAAAGCAACATCACAAACCACATATTCACTGCTGTCATATAATTAACATAAAAAACATGTCTTGTGAGGTGTCATCTTAAGTCTTGATTTGCTAAACTTTAATAACCTGATGGATTATAGTGAAGTTATTGCTGAAAATTCTGCTAGAATATGTGAGTTGAGAAACACACACAAAACAAACAGGGAGTCCTGTGTCTCTTTTAAAGACTAACACATTTATTTGTTGCACAAGCATTCATGGGAGATGTTTTCTACTTTGTCAGATGCTTGAAAACTGAAAATGTATGGGAGGGAAAAATAAATCTAGTAAACTGTGAGTGACAGATACAGGTTAGACTATTTCAGTTGATCCAAACTGTGTGGAACAGCATGTAAGAAGGTTACCTCTCTGGGGGTATGTCTACACTGGAGGCTCTGTTAAGTCGACTTAACAAGGTTGACTTTAAGTCAACTTAAACTTGACCTCTGTTAAGTTGACTTAGAGCATCCATGCTGAAAACTCCTGTTGATTTGCCTGTGTCCACTCGGGCAGGTGCTAGGTTGACCCTTCCTGGTGGCCAGGAACTCTGGGAGGGCGCCTGGGGGGCAATTAAGTTGACTTAAGAGCTATTTCTCATCTACACTGGCTTAAGTCGACTTAATAAGGTTGACTTAAACGTTAAGTTGACCTTAAAAGATGGTGTTAAGTCAACTTAAGGAAGCACTTAAGTCCATTTAGTAAAAGCCCAGTGTGGCCATGGGGGTCTGTAGGTTGACTTAAGCTTCCTTAAATTGACCTAAGGCTCCTGTGTAGACATACCCTAGGTGATGTGATGTGAGGTCTAGGAGTTCAAAGGATTATATTGAATATGTGTCAGAAGAACAGACTTCGGGGATAGTACGTAGGATGAGGATTTCCCGGGGAAAACCTGAAGAGACATTAATGCGAATTCTCCACCACTGGTTATTCCTTAAAACCCTTATTTTAAAGCTACACTCTGAGGAAAGGGTCACTGTCTGCTTATTACCTGTTCCCAATGCCTGGAGTTCTTCCCTGTATCAAGAAACAGCTGAACTGTGCAGATGGGGTTCTGGTTTTGAATCTGAAATGTTTATGAACTTGTAACTGGAGAGAAAACTTAGCTCAAGTTCTCACTGATTGTTGCCTACCAGAGTCCAAGGCTGGAATTGGAGTGTTCACAGGTAAACTTTCTGCCAAGCAAGCCAAGTTCTTTTATTGATTTTCATATATATATATTTTTTTCTGTAACACTTTCACCTTAGGAATAACTGGTAACTACAGAGCTGCTGCAAAGTGCAGATGCTTGTCTGTTGAGGCAATCTGACTTTCTGGAGGATATCACAATGTAGGCAGAGAAGGATGCAACCTAGAAATACCCTAGTCAGCAGGGAGGGAGGGAGATGTGAATCTTTGCCCAAAAGATGGAAGTTCAAAACCTTTGAGAGGGTGACCTAAAGGGACCACAGAGTGGGAAATAGAGTGCATTTACCCTGAACTATTTCATATATGGAACTGGAGAAAGAGTCACCCACCACAGAACAGTCAGCATGCTTATGGCACTCACGTGAAACTGGGTTTCCATATTCCAAGTCCCTTCTCTTCCTGATGCATGCCGCAAGAGCGTAACTTGATATTGTTTGAGCTAGCTGGATTTCAGTGTGAACATGCTCCTACATTTAGTAGGTTTAATGGCAGGTTTTGTAGCAAACACTTGTATCTCAAACATACAATAAATGTATTTCATAGCCACCTCTGTCATAATAGCTGAACAAAAATATGGTTTTGGTGTTTTGGCAGTGCTGATGCAACTAGGTATTTTGGCATGCTCCTGCATGTTTAGTAGCAATGACATAATCAAACTATTATAATGGTATTACAGGAACATAAATACAGTCTCAAATTAGTTAAACTTCTCTGATTTTGAAGAGGTGTCTCTCTCTACTGCTTATCTTTTTCACTTGGAAGCAAAACCTCCTCTTCCCAAAATAATATTTTACCTATATAATGATCATCAAAGACCAGCAAATAGATAATTTAAACAAAAGCTGTTCTTATTTTGGGTAAAGTTACTGAAAAGCAAATATCTTAATTTGTGAGGAGCTTACCATGGACTTTAAATGAGTTGCATAACTTCTTTCTCTGAAACCAATTCCCATACTGATGGCTTAGTTTCAAGAGACCAGAGTGTAATTTTCTTTGGCAGACTGATTTGAGTTGCTTTTCTGCTTATATTGCAGCATAGTTATCAGAAACAATTTTGACCAATTTATGGACTGCTTTCACTCTTGCTATTGCAGAGCAAATTTTACTGATATGAACAGTGAAAAAGGTACTAAACTACAAAGTAATTTGTTCTGCTTTGTTCAACTCTGATGGGATGTTGGAATATTCAAAGAAATATTTAACAGTTTGTTTTTGACTTGTTTAATTTGGGGGTGAGGGCAAAATCAAGCAAATTATGTAATTCAAAACTCAGGCAAGCATTATAATTATACCAGCATATCTTCTATTTCCTTATCACACTGCAAAGAAATGTGTTTATTATAGTGAACCTTGCTCTATGGAGTCACTGAAAGGAGAGAGTCATTTTGCCTCCCATGATTTTGCATTTTTAGGATCATTACAAATTAAAAAGATGGCATTTGAAAGATTTGGATTCTTTACAGAGTGAAGAGCAGAGTTACGTTCTGACCCTGTAGTAGTTTCTTTGAGGGACAGAAGGGAGGAAGAGTGGAATGTTACAGAAAGATTGAGCTGTAGTATACAGTGTTGTTTCTTGATGTGAAGATTACCTGCTCTGTTACATCTGAATTCACATTTTTCCTAAATAAAGAACCCAAAGGATTGTTTTATCAAACTGATAAACAACTAAATAGTTTTGATTAAGTCACAAATGTACAAGCAAGGTACTCAAAGCATATAATATCTTGTTACTGATAACACATTAAAAGATTAAAAATAAAAAAAAAATGATACAGGTGGCTGGAAGGAGAATAATTTGATCCACTTCTGTGGAATGACACATGAAGTTAAAACATTCATAGAACACCTGACCAAAGTTCTCAATCATCTTCCTCATTGTTCAGTTTCAAAACATCAGCAAGCCTTACTGCCATCTGTTAGTCTGATAATTACCTTGAACATGAAAATAATTTCAAATTCCAGATGGTCTCAAATCCAAAAACAGATCAACCAGTTTTGCTCAAATTTCTCAAATATTTTCTTCTTGGCTGCAACAAAGGCATGGAATATTATTTTAACCAAAAGAATCTACTGTCATAAAGCTATGATTAACTGAGAAGGAGTTAGAGTTAAAATGATTATACGTAGTGTGTGCATCTGCATCAAGTATCATTATTTTGAAGTAGGATACACTAGTTTCCTTTCTGCTTATTTTGCAGAGGCAGACAGTTACAGCAAGAATGTATAGCTTGCAATCAGTTTAAAAGAGGCTTTATTCTTTTGGAAAATGGAAATGGAAAATGAAAATACAAAAAGGGTTTCTTTCCATGTCCAGCTACCAATTCTGTATGTTCATTAAATGTGAACAGAGATATCAAATCTGTCTTGTATTATGAGTGTTGATGCCAATTACATCTATGTCACTTTGCTGTACAAAGGCGTCCTTCCATTGCTAAAGGCTGTATGTAAGAAATAAAGCTCTAATGAGTGCATTTGGATTCTATTAATGTCCATTGCCTCCAAACACTTAAGGCATGTCTGCACTAGAAAACTGTTCCGCAATAAGACATTGTGTTACAATAAATCCAGTTTAGTTACTGTGCAGTCACGCATACCCACAGCTTTCCTTTTGCCGTGGGAGCGTCTCCACAGTAGGACCACTTCCAATCGTGATAGACACTGTATGGGGGAGCTGAGAAGTCAACTTCTTAGCTCCCTGCAGAGGGGACTGCTGGGCACTCACAGGCTTTCGGCTGCCCACTCCCCTTGTTTGGGACCCAGGCATTGTGCCTGGGGGCCTCACCATCTTCACAGCCAGTAAAGCTCATGGTTCCCCAGTGGCTCCACAACCACAGCCACCAGGGATCCTGGGTCTCTGGCAGTTCCCTGGCTACAGCCGCCAGGGTCCCCTGGCAGTCAGTGGCTCCAGCCGGGTTCCTTGGGTCCATAGCAGCTCTGTGGCTGGCCACTGGGAACAGCCGCTGGGGTTCCCAGGTCCCTTGTGGCTCCACAGCTGCAACCACCAGGGTTCCCAGTGGCTTTGCGGCTCCAGCACCAGGGTTCCCTGATGGCTGACAGAAGCAACTGCAGAGGTGCCAGGGACTCTGGAACTCCAGTGGCTGCCTGCCCTGCCGCTGGGCCCCAGAAACCCCAGCAGCTGCAGCTGTAGAGCCACCGGGGACTGGGGAATCCTGGCAGCTATGGCTGCCAAGCTACCAGTGGCTGCAGTCCCCAGGGCAGCCCCCATGCCAATTTCATTGCTCTATCAGAGCTGTGAAATTGACATTCCATTGCTTGTGAATCTCCCTGAGAGCAGGGAAAGTAGGGACAAGTGTGACAGCTCTGCGTCCCAGAGTGACCTCAACTGGCACTCTGGGATATTTCTGGAGGCTTCTAAATGTGCACTAAATAGTCTGTTATGCACACACACGCCCTAATGTCTGATAACTGTTCCAGAATAGCTGTTACTCCTCTCACTGATGAGGTTTTATTATTCTGGATTGAGCATGTTTTAGTGTGCACTAAGGGGGATTGTGGTATAAATGGTGGACTTGTTAATGTGCGGTAAGAGGGCTTAGTGCATTTTACTTCTCGATCACAGACAAGCCCTTATAGGTGCCCTGCAAGACATGGAACTGCACAAATAATAATTTGTGCATTCATTAAAGTTCCCATCAGACAGCTTAAACATCTTTTGAAGCAGACATATCTTTGCTGATTTGAAGGTTTTTCAGGAACTGTCAAAAGTTCTTGAGTGTTCTTTTTGACTTTTTTTAAGAAGTAGAAGGAAGTTCTAAATCATGCAGAAAAACTACCTGGGTTTTAATTCGGTTAAAAGTTTTTAAATTGCACTCTTGCTGGAATGATTTTTATTTGAAATTCTTTTTTTTCCCCCTTTCTTTGCTGCTTAAATAGACCAAATTAGTTGTTTAATTTGTGGATGTAACACTTCATGAATTATGATCTCCGGTGATTAGCTGTTATTTAAACAAAATATTTTAAAAGATAGAAGAACCTTGGTATCTTTGCACACAGTATCACCATATTAATTATATAAGTACACATTAAAACTTATAATAGTTCCTTAACAGAAACGGCATATGGCTGTCAAAGAGGTTCCGAAGAGGCAATAAATCAATAGGCAAGGAAGCACTTGAAAGCATTTTTAATCCTGATGGATATGTACATCTTGTAGTATTTTAACTACAAACTCCATTAACGTAGCAGACCACAGATATAATACTTGCTGCAAAAGAAACTATAAAAGTGACATCCATTTAACAACAATTTATAAACATCTGTCATTCATTTGATATAATTTGGAAAACAGACATGTTTATGGGTGGCATTTAATGACATCTGCACTGTGATGTCTAAAGAGTAGGAAGGAAAAAAAATAGTAAGGGAAAACAATTTATGTGCTTGTGACAGATATTTTCCACAACTGCCTCTTCAACACAAAAAGTTCCACACGGTTTGTTTAGATTGAATTACTGAGCTACAACACAGCCAACAACACTTCAGTAAATCCTCAGCGTAAATCAGATTTCTTAAAAAATTAAACTAAGAAGAAAATCCAGCAAAAGCTTTTTAAACTAGGTGGAAAAACTCAGTTCTAATAGAAACAGGAAGGAAGCAAACTCCCAGTGCACCTGAATTTGTGTATTTATGTGCACACAGGTGTATATGCACACAAATTGCTTTAAGTAAAAAATCCCAATGACTTTTACAGGGCTGAGTCAAACCATAGCTGAATAGGAGATGTCCTCATTGTACATGGTTCTGTACTAAAACTGAAATATATCTCCCTAATTACAGATCCCTGTTCTCATAAGCTCAGTCTAAAAAGATATAAAATGTTGAACAAAATAAGGAATGGCAGAGGCTGATATGGAGAACTGTGAAAAGTGGCAGGCAGTGATAACTGTCCATTGCTGTTTGAATGGACTAGATGAAGAAACGATGATGAAGAGGGAGTCTGTAAAGAATGTTCCAAAGGGGTAACCGTGTTAGTCTAGTTCAGGGACTGTTTGCTTTCTCGTTGCTAGACTGGAAGAGTGGCTGGGAATGTACCCCCACTTCTGGCTCCCATAGCACTTGCTGGGCATGGCAGAGGCGCTCCCACACTGGCTGTCTGCGGGGGGCATGCACCCTGCACCTGGCTCCAGCCCCGCTTGTGGGATGTGGGGAAGAGGCTCCTGCGCCCGGCTCCAGCCCTGCTTGTGGGGTGCAGGGAAGAAACCCCTGCTCCCAGTTCCAGCCCCTCTGCCCGAGCAGGGGGGATGGACCCTGCAACTGGCTCCGGGCTCGCTTGCTGGTGCCAGGAACACAGCCCTGTGCCTGGCTCCAGCTGCAGTGACTGGGCACAGGGAACACACCCTGTGCCCAGCTTGAGGCATGCGGGCTGGGGCATGGGGAAGGACCTCAGCACTTGGCTCCAGGCTCATTTGGCGGGTGTGGGGGAAATGCACCCCCACGCCTGGCTCCAAGCTGTGCTGCCTGGGCATGGGGAATACACCCTATGGCCAGCTGGAGTTGTGTGGCCTTGGCGTGGGGATGGGCCCCCCACATGTGGGGATTCCTTCCCTGAGCCAGGACAGCACAGCTCCAGCTGGGTGGAGGGTCCCATCCCTGCTCCAAGGCAGCGCAACTCCAGCTGGGCATGGGGTGTGTTCCCTGTGCCTGGGCAACACAGCTGGAGCTGGCCATGGGGCTGTGTTCCTAGTGCCAGCAAGTGAGGTCAGAGCCAGGCATGGGGTTTCTCCCCTGACCCTGGCAGCTGGGCTCAAGCTGGGGGTGGGGCTGTGTTCCCTGCACCTGGCAAGCAGGGCTGGAGATAGGTGCAGGGTTCTTCCCCATGCCCAGGCAGCGGAGTTTTAGCTCGGCACAGGGAGTCACTTCCATGCACCCAGCCAGCATGGCTGGACCTGGGTGCGGGGAACTCTCCCTCCAAATGGCCAGCACTGCAGACCCAGGTGTGGGGGTCCCCACCCTGCTGCCTGGTCAGGGACTGGGGCCCTATTGCCCAGCCGGATTGCCGGGGTGGGAAGGAGAGTCTGCTTGCTTTGGGTCTACTTGCTCCAGGCACTGGCTGGCAGGCGTTCTTTCCAGGGTGCCATGCACCCTGGGAGGAAGGTCAAAGCACCTTATTTCGAAGTAGTGGTTAGTTTGAATTAACATGGCTCTATTGATTTAGCTCAATCTAATGAGTTTGAACTAAGCCTTAGTTTGAACTGAAGGGAGGTTTTATAAGTTCGAACTGAGGGAATTCCTTAGTCCGAGCTAACGAAAGCTAGTGTGGACAATGCACTAATTTAGTTTGAATTAAGCCTTCATAATTTGAACTAAATTGTTAGTATAGACATACCCAGAGAAACTGAAAAAATCAGTGACAAATAAAGCAATTAATGGAAATCCAGAATAACATTAGGGGAAATCTGAGAGGGGAAAACAATAGTCCATGAGTCAGGGTGCTCTGAATTAATATGTTGTCTTCTGTGATCTTAAAGTGCCCATTTATCATTTTGGAAACCTCTACACATTTTAATTTTGTTTCCTTAATTTATATCTATAATCTGAGTACAGGCTTTTTTCTTGTCCTACAACACACAAGATTACATGGATCACAATATCACAATGTGGAGATTTTTCTTGAATATCCCGTGTAGTTTCAGGGTCTTTCATACTGAAGCTTATAACTTATGCCAGCTCAGAGCTGATCCTATATTTTCTTTTGTGCTTTGACTTCATTGAAAGTTTAATACTGGTATTCAACTTTGCAAAGAAAAGTGAGCTGGTAGAATTGGTAATGTTTGGTCAGCTGAGGTTATTGAGTTCTGACAGAAGACTTTGTTCATGATTAATAGATTTTTCCTGAAAAATCTGTTTAACTATCTCTCACTTTCTGTGGAGAATAAGTGTATTTAAGAATACTGAACAGTTACATATACACCAGTAGACAGCTGCAGAGCTAAACTGGGGGAGTCAAGAGGCAGAGGACTGTATGTGCACAGAATATCTCCATTCTGTTTAACCATGTTTAAAAGATCGTCCAAAGCATTATAAGGAGTATAACTCTCTATACCAGCATTAGTGCAAAATACACATGAACATAAGTGTACATAATGGAAGGCTGCAAATTTCCTTAGCCAGATATGACTCTTACATATTTCATGCATTATGCAAGTGTAATCCTTGCACTTTTGCTGATACAAGCTCATTGCATGCATGCTGCATCCCTTAAAGCCAAACGGTGTAAGACTAGGGAATATGCAAAGCTCAAAATGACGCAGAGAGATTGCTTTGGGTATGGAAGCCTTTGTCAAAACAATGGATCAGAGCTGCTCTGTGAAGCTCTAAATTGCTCCCTCAACACATTCATGACAGACATGGAGCCTGGCATGATAAAACTTGACCCAAGTGACTTTCTCTGGTTGTGAGAAATGCCTTGAAGTGTGGGACCTCTAACCAGAAAAGAAGTTGTGGGCTTGGCCGATGAATAAATTTGATGTTTAAGATGGTATTCTACACTTAAGTTCCCCCATATTCTAAGCACCTTTTTCACATGAAAGCTCATGCAATAGATAGATAGATTTATTAGTCTTCAAGTGCCACAGGACTCCTAGTTTCTTTTGCTACACTTAAATGACAAACTCCCCCTACCCCCATGCTATTTATAGCAATGTTATTGTGAGGCAAGTATGCACTTAACTGTATGTTCTCTTGAATCTTTCATTTTTTGCTGAGAAGGCTTCCTTTTAATTTCAACTTTTAATTGGGTACTAGTAAGTGTTAAGCCCTTCTGTATTTAGGATATGTGGGAAGAAACTGAAGAGTAGCTAGTAGGTTCTTTCTACAAAACCAGGTTTTAAAGGGGAGTATACAAGTGCTGATCTCCTAAAATTTCCTGACCACATACCCCATGCAACAGTCCCCCCCCCATCTAGTGTAGGTAGATCTGAGGACTGTATTTTTATTTTATTGTTTTATTGCATGTGAGTAGAAGCAGAATCATTTGTTCAGACCGCCCCCTCAGGAACTGTTAAAAGATTACAAAATAAATACTGTACTGAGTTTCCACGTAAATGGGATTGTTGAATTGTATTTTCCCCTAGTGGTGCTGACTGCAGATATTTCTGGGTGACTCTAACCAGCAAATGCTATAGCATTTTAGTTCTCATACATAAAGATTACTGGGCAATAAATGGTTTGCTTTAATGCTATTGGTCTTCATATATAAAATTGACAGCGCTTGTGCATCTACGTTCTGAGTGATGCTTCAAATGAGATGATTAGGATGTTATAACATGCAAAGCTGAGGACATAAAAGCAATCAAGAATTTGAAATTCCAGTGAATTTAGACTTAACCACTTTCAGATACATTAGACAGGAAAGCATAAAAGGTGTGTTTTTTTTTTTTTTTTTTTTTCCTGGAAGGAGACACCTTCTAGCACTGACTCACCCTGAAGAACTATTGATGTAACCCTTTTATGACATCAGTGTAAAACTGAACAAAATATGGCATCTTATTGTATATGTCCATATAAGTATCATTATAATAAAATTTATAGCTTTCTGGCTTGTCAAAGAATAGCTTTTGCTAAGTAATGCATTATTTCTTACCCCAGTGCAAAACTTGTGACCAACACATGTGTAATTAACCTTGGTTTTTCAGATCGGTTAAATAAGGATCAAGAGTTTCTCAGTCCGCTTGTCTTATGGAACTCATCTGAGCATGTTCTGTCTTACCAGGCCCATAGGTGGCATGAAAGTGTCATTTACTGTTTCTTTTGATTCCCCCTCTCCCCTCCAACCCTCTTTCACATTTCTTGTTTGGCAAAACATACAAAATTTGAGTCTCTTGCAATTCTGCAATAACAGCAGCTCCAAAACTGCAGTGAGAAAGCTCAAAGGCACAATAAGAAACTGTCATGCACTCTTTACTATACCAGGCATTGTAAAGGTGGAAAGGGGATTTTCAAGGCAAAATAACCACAACTGGTGCATGATTTATTGGTTGGTCTATCCCCAACTTTTTCAGGGTAATGAAGGTAAGATGGTCTCATTAGAAGAATGAGGTGCAGATACCTTGTGTGCTCCCCAAAATTCCCCCCACCATGCATAATAAGACTATTTTCTTTTCATTGTGCTCATAGCCCTCTGTGGCTATTGACAGAGGGACAGATCATAGAATCATAGGATTAGAAGGGACTTCAGGAGGTCATCTAGTCCAAACCCCTGCCAAAAAAGCAGGACCACTCTCACTAAATTATCCCAGCCAGGGTTTTGTTTTACCGAGCCTTAAATGTCTCCAAAGATGGAGATTCCACCACTTCCCTAGATAGCCCATTCCAATGCTTCACCACTCTCCTAGTAAGAAAGTTTTTCCTTATATCCAGCCTCGACCTCCCCAGCTGCAACTTGAAACCATTGCTCCTTGTTCTGTCCTCTGTTACCACAGAGAACAGCTGAGCTCCATCCTCCTTGGAGCATCCCTTCAAGTAGTTGAAGGTTGCTATCGAATCCCCCCTCACTCTTCTATTCTGCCAGCTAAATAAGCCTAGTTCCTTAGTCTTCTTCATAGGGCTTGTGCTCCAGCCCCTTGATCATTTTTGTTGCCCTCTGCTGGACTCTTGCTAATTTGTCCACATCCTTTTTGTAGTGGGGAGCCCAGAACTGGACACAGTACTCCAAATGTGGTCTCACCCATGCTGAACAGAGGGGAATGATCAGATCCCTCGATCTGCTGGCAGTGCTTCTTCTGATGCAGCCCAGTATGCTGTTGGCCTTTTTGACAGCAAGAGCACACTCATATCCAGCTTCCCATCCACCAGGACCCCCAGGTCCTTTTCTACAGTGCTGCTATTTAGCTGATCACTCCCCAGCTTGTAGCAGTGCATGGGGTTTTTCCATCCCAAGTGCAGGACTTTGCACTTGTCCTTGTTGAACCTCATGAGATTTTTATTGGCCCACTGCTCCAATTTGTCAAGGTCTCCCTGAATCCTGTCCCTACCCTCCAGTGTGTCTCCTGTTCCCCCCAGCTTGGTGTCATCCGCAGACTTACTGAGTGTGCAATCTAGCCCATCATCCAGATCATTAAGGAAAATGTTGAACAGAACTGGCCCCAGGACCAACCCCTGCGGCACACCACTCGTTACTGGTTGCCAACTAGACATGGAGCCATTGATTCTTACTTGCTGAAACTTTTGATCTAGCCAGTTCTCTATTCACCTTACAGTCCACTCATCCAACCCATACTTCCTTAACTTTCTGGTGAGAATGCTGTGGGAAACCGTTATCAAAAGCCTTGCTAAAGTCAAGGTATATCATGTCAATGGCTCTTCCTGTATCCACAAATGCAGTCATATCATCATAGAAGGCAATGAGTTTGGTCAGGCATGATTCCCCTTGGTGAATCCAGGCTGACTGTTCCTGATCACTCTATTTTCCTCCAAGTGTTTCAGGATGGATTCTTTGAGAACCTGCTCCATGATTTTTCCAGGGATTGAGGTGAGGCTTACTAGTCTGTAATTGCCTGGATCCTCCTTTTTCTCTTTCTTGAAGGTAGGCACTATATTTGCTTTAACTCCCTTAAAAAACCACAAAATTACTATCAGAAAGGCACTACCTCTAACCTGCAGAGACCTAACATGGAGAGACCTTACTATATGATGATATGTGTGATTCTTTGTTTCACTCCCTTAGTCAGCTTTTATTCCACATGAAAGTATTCCTAGCTGAGCCAACCAAAGTTAATTGCAGAAGCACATTTTTGTAAGATGTGATACCAAATGCTTTCCTGAAATGAAAATTTATCACATGTACTGTATTCCCTTCATTAAATGGATTAACAGCATGTTTCCTGGTAAGTGTAAAAATGTATTTGCAATCAGGGAATCATCACTGAATACCTGTAGTTGTAGTGCAGTCCAACTGAGCTCATTGCTTAGCCATACACTGTGTAGCATTTTTATTAATGACCTAGAAGAAAACAAAACATCACTGGTAAATTTTACAGCTGACCTAAAAAATCTCAAGTTGGAGTAGAGAGAGATTAGTTCATTTCCATTTTTAGCACTGGTGTGACCACTCTTAAAGTACTATACTATACTCAGTTCCGGTGTCTATTCTTCAAGAGGGATGCTGATAAATTGGAGAGAGTTCCAAGAAAATGGATAAGAATGAACAGAGGATCAGAAAACCTGCCTTATAGTGACAAACTCAAGGAACTTAATCTATTTAACTTAACAAAGGGCTGACTTCTTTAGTCTGTAAGTACTTATATGGGGACCTAATATTTCATAACACTCTTCAGTCTAGCAGAGAAAAGTATTACACTATCCAAAGGCTAGATGTGGAAAGTAGACAAATTCAGATGGGAAATACAGCATATGTTTTTAACAGTGACAGTAACTAACCGATGGGACAACTTATCTAGGGTCATAGTAGACTATCTATCAAAGACCATTTTAAAATCAAAATTGGATGGGTTTTTTTTTCCCCTTAAAAGCTACTATTTTTGAATTATTCATTGGCCTATGATATACAGAAGATCAGACTAGATCATTTCAATGGTGACTTCTGTCCTTGGAATTGATGACTCTGTACCTGGAATCTAGTAATTTAGAAGCTATATCAGAGAAAACAATCAAATCATAGATGTGCAGGAATGGAGGGGGTCTTCAGACGTCATCCTGTTCATCCCCTTTGGCTGAATGTGACCAAAACTGCCTAGACAATACAGATGTTTGTCTAATCTGTTTTTGAAAACTTCCAGTGACAGAGATTCCACAACCTCATTTGCAAGTATATTCCACTAATAGCTGTTCTTATAGTTAAATAATTTTCATGAATATTTAATCTTCCTTGAGGTAGGTTAAGCCTTGTCCCACCTTTAGTGGACATGGAGATAACCACCCCCTTCTTAAAAACTATTAATATATTTTAAGAGTATTAGGTCCCCTTTAGTCATCTTTTCTGAAAACTAAACACATCCAGTTGCTAAAAATCTTTCCTCATAGACCATCTTTTTAAACCTCTATTCACTTTTTGTTGCTCTCCTCTGGGATTTCCAATTTGTGCGCATCTTTCTTAGGCTATATCTATACTGGAAAGCTTTTCCAACATTAGTTATACCAGTGACAAAAAAGCATTAAAATTATAGCCTTTGTGCCCATCCAAAGAACACTCCTCATATCGCAAAAGAGTGTCAGCATTTGGCTTTGTGTCATCACCATTCTGTGAGTAGGGAGATGGTCATAGAGCACCTTGGTGCTGGCTCAGTGTCCCATTGGGCAGTGTGTTTCTGTGCCATCACTCATTTCATTGCTTGTAGAAATTTGCACCCCCCCTGCCCACCTTTTTAATCGTTCCCTACCATTTCCTGCATGCCTGCCATATGACTCTGAAAAGATGGATCCTGTACTACTCTCTAATGTTGTTTTCAGCTTTCTGAACACATCATGGCTGGTTGTGCTGTATATCATGAGCTCTGAATCAGAACAGGAATCCAAGGAACTTGACCTAATGGGTGACATGGAAACAAACATCATTACTGTTTGTATTCATGAAGCATCTGCACATGGTGAACCACAACTTCTGGGAGCATGAGACAAGCATTTAGTGGTAAGATGACATCATTATGCAGGTCTGGAATGATGATTTCCAAAGGGATAGCCATGTTAGTCTAGTCGAGCAAAAAAAAAAACAAAAAAAAACAAGGAGCCATGTGGCACTTTCTCCCACGAAAGCTCATGTGAAAAATAAATCTGTTTAGTCTTACAGTGCCACATGACTCCTCGTTTTTTTTGCTGGAATGATGAGCAGTGGCTACTGAACTTTTGAATACACAAAGCCACCTTCATGGAACTCCATGTGGTGCTTGCCCTTGTCCTGTGTTGCAAGGCCACCTGAATGAGAGCTGCCTTCTCAGTGGAGAAGCACATGGTGATCACTATGTGGAATTTCCAAAGGGATAGCTGTGATAGTGGAAGCTGGCAACTCCAGATTGCTACTGATTGATTTCATGTCAGTTTGAAGTTGGCAAGTCCCATGTTGGGGGTGCTTTATCACAAGAGTGCAGGATCATTAATTGCATTAAAGGACAGTGGATATGGGCAATGGGTGTGGAAAAAATGAATGGATTTGCATGATGGGATTCACTAACTAGCAGGGAATAGATGGTACACACA
Organism: Podocnemis expansa; assembly: GCA_007922195.1. Classification (NCBI taxonomy): domain Eukaryota; kingdom Metazoa; phylum Chordata; order Testudines; family Podocnemididae; genus Podocnemis; species Podocnemis expansa. Next base: position 929,754 of record ML682066.1, read on the forward strand.
TTCCAAGTTTGCTTCTGGAACTCATAGGCTATGTCCATACATGCATCATTATTTTGAAATGAATTATTTTGAAATAAAGTCCTTATTTCAAAATAACAATTCGAATTAAGAAAATGTTAATTCGAATTAAGGGAAAGCCTGCTTTCAAAACAGCAGTTATTTAGAAGTGGTTATTTTGAAATAAGGCTGTTTGGACATGTTGTTTTGAAACACTTGTTTTGAAACAATGGTGTTGTTTCGAAACAACATGTCCAAAGGGCATTATTTTAAAATAACCATTTCGAAATAACAGCCGTTTCAAAATGAATGGGGTTTAAGCTGTTTTGAAATAACGGTTCTTATTTCAAAATGACAGAGCCTGTCATTTCGAAGTAAGAAAACGTTGTGTGGTCATTCAGTTTTTTATTTCGAAACAACCAGTGTTGTTTCGAAATAAAAGACTTGTGTGGACATACCCATAGACTCTAAGGTTAGAAGGGACCAATATGATCATCTAGTCTGCCCTCTTCTACAATGAAGGCCACAGAAGCTCACCCACACGTTCTTGTAACATCTCTAACCTATGACTGTGTTTTTTAAAGTCTTCAAATCCTGGATTAAAGACTTTAAGGCACAGAGAATCCACCAGCAAGTGAGTTGTGCCCCATGCTACAGAACGCAGAAAAGCCTCAGAGCCTTTGCCACTCTTCTTTGGGGGAAAATTCCTTCCCAAGTCCAAACATGGGGATGAGTTAAACCCTGAGAATGTGGGCAAGACTCATCAGCCAGGCATCCAAGAAGGAGAATTCTCTGTAATAACTCAGAACCCACATCATCCAAAACCCAATCTGAGGTCATTGGTATATCCACTACCAGCAGTCAAAGATCAGTCAACTGAAAACCTAGGCTGTCGTATCATACCATTCCTTCCATAAATTTATCAAGCTTGGTTTTGAAGTCACCTAGACTTTTTTTTTTTACCCACACAACTCCCCTTTGCTAATGTTCTTGCAATTTTGTGTGCCAGTACTTTTAATATTCTTGGATGGAGATTATCTGATTTAGTCCCATTAAGCAGTTTGAACTTGGCTTCTATCTTGGATATGGTAATCTTTACCTCCATATCCTCATTCCTGCTAGTCGTCCTACCTCTATCTTCAAGATCATCACCTTTGTTAAAAATTGAAGCAAAGTATTTGTTAAGAATTTTTTATATTTGGCTAGGCCTAGATTATCCTTAACCCTTGTTGAGAGAAAAGCTCGTTCTCTGCTCTGGTCAATGAAGGAGCCAGACAACAGGAGGAAGAATCACAAGTGTATTGACACTCAGAGCTACTGAGTCCGGCCGGCCCCGAAGGACCGGTGCTAAAGGGTTTTATACACAGGTACAACAACTTAATTCAAGGAAATCCAAACATGGTTAATATATTCAAGGTAAACAAGGTTAATACATTTATTAGTACCAAAAAGGGATAGTTTTCATATATATTCATATGGGGTAAAGGAATTTCTTTGTTAGGATCTTATGTTTCATACAAGATAGGAGAATTAGTAAAGAAGGTCAATCTGGCTCCTCCAAGCCTGGGAATGTAATAAACAGGAGAAATTGTTGATTAATAGGTGACCTCGAGACTGGTGCAAATTTCCCCTATCTCCTGCTTACAGACTGTTCAAGAATGAGAGGGGCCCTGTACTTCTGTTAATCAGGCTAGAGGTTGAAATAATATTAAGGGAACAGTACTAAAATGGAGTCACTTATGCTCACAAGTTTGTGGTCTCATTACAAATCTCACAACAATCTCCATCCATCTTCAGTGTTTAGCATTTCCACTTCTTTCCGTTTATATGGGTATAGAACCTCTTGTTGGTTTTAATTCCTTTTGTAGGGTCCAGCTCTACTTCACTTTTGGTATTACTCATATAAGGCAGGCTTTGAAGCTGTGCCTAACAGCTTCTGAAGCAGGCAACTAATTTCCATGGGTCCCATATTAGCATCAATACAAAAAGCACAATTAGCTGATTAGCATACTAGGTGCAGGGCATAGTGGGTAATGGTATTTAGGGTTAATCTGATCACAAATCTGTCAATATCTGTAATTCTACTAAAGGGAAATATAAAGTACTGTCTTTTTGTGAATTGCTGTACTCTGTTTCAAATCTGTCTGAATTAGTTAAAGGGTAAAAACTACCCTTAATTAAGAAGAGACTTGTAGGAAGGGCAATTGCATATTTCAACCTGAAAGAACTTGAAAGAGACAGGGGTGGGGGTTTGAGGTTATTTCAGCCTCCTTCTCTATTGCTTCCTCTGTCTTTTGATAGCTATGGCTAAGCTTCTTGTGAGGCCTTTGCCATTTAGCTAGAGAGAGCTCCTTACAGCTACTTAAGAGCTGGAATCACCAGGGAAAGAAGCAAACTCTCTCTCTGACCAAAAATCACTAGAAAGAAACTTCTCTGAGCTGAGAAGACTGGAGGGTGGAGCTGGCAGACAGTGGGTGGAGCCAAGGAACAGTTCTAGAGGATGGAATGAGTGACTAGTAGATGGCGTCGGCAGACAGCTGGCGTGAAAGACACTCTCTACGTACCCTAGGGTTGGTTGGGAGCCTAGTTAACACTGATTCCCCAGATCAGTGCCAGTTTTGCCATTGTCTTGTATGTTCTATTATGCAATGTGGGTTGTTGGGAACTTTGCTCTGTACTGATTTGCTAGATCAGCACCGATTTCTGTTGTTTGGCCTTTTACACTGTTTTACTACTATTAAAAATTCTGTTTACTACACTCAGACTCCTTGTGAGAGGGGAAGCTGTACCCCTTTGGGGTGCCCAGGGAACAGTGCAGGATTCCTCAGAAATCTGGGTGGGGGTTGAACTGGTTGGTGGTACTTCATTTCTGGAAAACTCCTAGGTATAGAACCCGGCCCTTGCTCTGCCAGCCTGCCCTGGCAGAAGGGTTACACATACATAAAGCAGGAAATAATATTTGGATATAGCAGTGGTTAGATAGGAAAATCAACCCTGTTTTCTCTTTCTGTGTCAATGTCCAGAGCACTTATTTCAATTTGACTTAAACAGAACAAACGCCTCCTCCCTTTAGCCTATTTAAAACTGATATAGTTTAATTTCTGTTCATCCAGAGCTGTTAATCCCCTAGGAAAACAGGACAGTGCTCAGTGCAAGTTGTGTTCATTAAGTTTGTGTGTTCCGTTATGCGGTGTGGGTTGTTGGGAACTTTGCTCTATACTAATTTTTCTAAATTAGTACTGATCTCTGTTATTTGGCCTTTTGCATTTTGTTTTACTACTATTAAAAGTTCTGTTTACTACACTCAGAATTGTGCTTGTGATCAGGGAAGCCTTTACCCCTTTAGGGTGCTGAGCAAACCGTGCACGATTCCCGAGAAATCTGGGTGGGGCTCGAGCTGGCTGGTGGTGTTACACTATTGGGAAACCCCTAGATATAGAACCCGGCCCTTGTCCTGCCAGCCTGCCCTGGCAGAAGGGTTGCATACTCACTTTATATGTTCTGACCTCCAAGAGGTAGCTTTCCTTGCTGATCCCTCCCATCTTCTACTGCTTACAGGCCATCTGTTTTCTTTTAATCCCCTGTCTGAAATGCTTACTCATGCAGTGTGGTCTGCAACTCTTGCCTATTAATTTTTTTCCCCTTCCTTGTGAGGCAGGCTTCAGATAGTTCCTGCAACTTTGACGTGAAGTGATTCCAAGTCTGTTCCACCTTTAGATCCAAGAGTTCTTTTGTCCAATCCACTTCTCCAATGAATTCCTTTAATTTTTTAAAGCTAGCTCTTTTGAAGTCAAAGACCCTAATCATGGATTTATTTTATTTTATTTTTTCATCATTTCCTTTAGTTTAACTGAATTAGTTCATGGTCATTCAACCCCACTACAACCACTTTTCTCCTACAACCAGTTCTTATATGAAGTCCTCTTGTTGGTTCAGTAACTGGTAAAGAGTTCCCAAGGGGCAGCCAACTTAATCTATTTCAGCAAAAGAAACAAGGAGTTCTATGGCACTTTTAAAGACTAACAAATGAGAAAGGAGTTCTGTGGCACTTTTAAAGACTGTTTGTTTGGTAAGGGAATTCACCAACTATCATATCCAGTGAAATCTGGGCCTTGTTATTACTACTAGCACATGTCCTCTAGTTTATATCTGGGAATTTAAATTCTCTCATAATTGCACAGTTCTCAGTAGTATTGACTTCATTAAAGGCTATAAAGAGGTTTCTATTCATGTCCAGATCAGATCTCAGTGGTCTGCAGCACACCTCAAGCACTATCCCAGGGGAAACTCTAGTAGTTTTCTTCCCCAATTTGATTTTTACCCAGATTGACTCTGTTTTAACAATTCCATCATTTTTAATTTCTTTACAGTCTACCTCTTCACTGATATACAATGCCACTCTCACCTTTGCCTCTAAATCTGTCTTTTCTAAACAGCACATGGCCTTCAATATTCTATATACCACTCATGACTAGTATTCCAGCATGTTTCTGCTATCCATATAATATCTGGTTTCATTTCCTCTACCAGCAGTTCTGGTACCTCCATTTTGTTACTCAGGCTCCTCCCATTGGTATATAAACATTTTAATTTTTTCTCTTTAACTTTACTCCCATTCATTACCAGATTTGGTACCGTCATTCTACTGCCAATATTGCTATTAGATGGTTATTTACACTACACTACTGCTGTTTCCTTTCTTACTTCATTTTCCTCCCTCTTGGTGCTAAAATCAGGCATTGAGATTATCTGGGCATCTCCCAACCATCTTCCCCAACATCTCACAATGGAGCACATCCATTGAAAGAGGTACTTCTCTATGGTACTGTAGGGACTTGTGGATCATGGGGAGTGTTTCACTGATATCAACATGGTTTGGACATGAAAGGTGCATGATGCTCATATCTGTAGAAATACAAGGTTGTACTAGAGGCTACAAGCAGGGACCTTTTTCCCCAGATAAAAAATATTACAATAGGAGATGTTCCAATGCCCACAGTTATCTTGGGAGATCCAGCCTACCCACCTATGCCATGGCTCCTGAAGCCATACACAGAGAACCTGGATAGCAGCAAAGAGTGCTTCAGTAACAGGGTGAGTAGATGTCAAATGACTGAATGTGCATGTGTCGGGTTAATGGCACATTGAAGATATCTTTGTGGCAGACTGGATTTAAATGAAAGCAATATTCCTGTGTTTATAGCTGCTTGCTGTGTGCTACATAATCTTTGTGAAACTAAGAATGAGAAGTTTGCCTGTGGGTTGACTGTTGTGGTGGATTGCCTTGCATCTATGTATCAGCAGCCAGATACTAGTGATATTGTGGGTAGGGTACAATGGGGGCTCATTTGAATAAGGGAGGCACTTGGGGGTCCATTTTGACAATGAGAAACTATGACTTTATTCTATAGTGACCTTGTGCTGTTGTATAGCTATGAGTGTTGGTGGAGGCGCACATGTCTTATAAACACAAATGAACAGTGCTTGTTTTTCTGATAATGTTATATTTTTATTAAATGACAAACAGTGTTCAGCACAAATCTTGTCAATATTTGAAGGTGTGGGGCAAAGAGGGTAGTCAATGCAACTTTGGTAGGAATGTATTAGGGGATTTGGTAGCATGCAAGGAAATAAGTTCTGTTGTGGCTGTAGTGGAGAGACTAGGATGGGTTTGTGTCAGTTGAATCTGCAATGACACTATTATCTTTTGCAGCTCTGTTTGCTCCTCCATGGTCTTGATCATTTGGTGATGGCTAGTGAGAATTCTTTGCTGGTTTTCCTTCCCTTCCTCTCTGCACATCCTCTGAGTTTCTGATATTGCTTCTCCCCACTTCCTTTTCTCTCTTGTGGATGCTTCTGTGGACTGGAGGAGTTCCTGGAACATCTCCTCCTTATTTCTGTAGGGTCTCTCCCTTTATTTACTGAAAGTGTTTCATGGGCATAGGGGTTATTACTGTGAAGATCATATCTGTGCAAGAAAAAGAAACAACAAATTGGGGGGTATTGCTAATACAGAGAAGGATCAGGATACAATACAAAAAGATCTACATGACATTTTAAGCTGAAATATCAGGAATACAATGAAATTTAATAAGGGAAAGTGTAAGGTCATGCATATAGAAACAAAAAATGAGAATTTTTCCTATACATTGGGGACGCATCGGTTGGAAGAGACTGAGGTTGAGAAGGATCTGGGAATACTGGTTGATTAGAGGATGACTATGAGCTGCCAATGTGATTTGGCCATTGAAAAAAGCTAATGTGGTCCTAGGATACATCAGAAGAGGTATTTCAAGCAAAGACAAGGTGGTGTTAGTGCTGCTGTGCAAGGCACTGGAGAGACCCCATCTGGGATACTGCATGCAGTTCTGGTCCCCCACGTTTAAAAAGGATGAATCCAAATTGGAACAGGTACAGAGAAGGGCTACAAGGAGTGGAAAACTTGCCTTAGAAGAAGAGACTTAAGGAGCATGGCTTGTTTAGCATAATCAGAAAAAGGCTGGGGGTGATATGATTGGTCTCTATAAACACATCAGAGGGATAAACATCAGGGAGGGAGAGGAATTATTTGAGGACAGCACCAACATGGACACAAGAACAAATGGATATAAACAGTCCATCAGGAAGTATAGGCTTGAAATTAGACATAGGTTTCTAACTATCAGAGGAGTAAAGTTCTGAAATAGCCTTTTGAGGGGAACTATGGGTGCAAACAACATAACTGCCTTCAAAACTGAGATTGGTAAATTTATGGAGGGGATGGTATGATGAGATGGCCTACTTTGGAAATTGGCTGATTATTGACCTTTGGCTATGGGCGGTGGATGTGCCAGTGGCTTAAGAAGGGAATGTAGATGGCGTGGGTTCTGAGTTATTACAGAGAATTCTTTCTTAGGTGACTGGCTAAGGAGACTTACCCACACATTCAGGGTTTAACAAATTGCAATATTTGGGTTTGGGAAGGAATTTTCCTCCACTGCAGATTGGTTAGGGCTGGGGGGGGGGGGGGTATTTATTTTTTTTTTTTTTCCCTTCTTCTGTAGCATGGGACATGGCTCACCTGCTGGTGAATTCTCTAAATTTTAAAGTCTGTAAATCATGATCTGAGGACTTAAATAACTCAGTCTTTGGTTAGAGGCTTACTGCTGGAGTGGGGGGGGTGAGGTTTTGAGGCCTGCATTATGCAAGAGATCAGACTAGATGAGCATACTGGTCCCTTCTGACCTTAGTGACTATGGCTATGTCTACCCTTGCAAATTAGTTCAGGTTAAGGAGGCTTAATCTGGACTAATTTGCTCCCTGTCTACACTAAGCTTTGTCTAGTTTGAACTAAAAAAACTTCTAGTTTGAACTAAGCCAAGCTTAGTTTTAACCAGTTGGTTCGAATGGTAAATTTGAACTGCTTAGTTTGAACTTATTTCAAACTTTAGTTCAAGCTAGCATGATGTAGTCATGCTAGTTTGAACTAAATAAGTTTGAACTAACCATTTTAGTTTGAATGAACTTTTAGTTTGAACTAGTTGCGCTTTTTTAGTTCAGACTAAAAAGTTAGTTTGAACTAAAAAACCATGGCTAGTTTGAACTAGTAAGTTTGTTCAAACTAAAATAAAAAAATGTGGTTAGTCTGAACTAACTTTGAATTGCTTAGTTTGGACTAAGTGAGTCCAAACTAAGCAGTTAGATGTCGACCATAACCAATGAGTCTTTATTGAATTTCATATTTTTTATTTTCAGACCAGTTCTCTAATTTCTCAAGGTCCTTTTGAATTCTAATCCTGTCTTCTGATGTGTTGCAACTCTTCCCAGCTTTCTTAACATTTGCAAATGTTATAAGCATATTTTCTAGTCTATTATCCAAGTCATGAAAGAAGTCTGTTATCCCAGTCATGCATGAAAATATTGAATAATGCCAGATTCAGGACAGACCCTACAGGACACTTGTAGATATATCATTCTTGTTTGACAGTGAGTCATTGATTAACTGTTCTAGGTGTAGTTTTTCAGCCAGTTGTGCACCCAACAATTATAATGATTTCAGTTATATCATACTTCCCTAGTTGGTTTAAGAGAATGTCATTTGAGACTGTCTCAACAAGCGTACCAAAATCAAGATAAATCACATCTACTGTTCCCACTCCCAATGAGTAGGACAATGACTATGTCCAAGAAGACCATTAGAAGTTTTGCATGATTTCTTCTTGACAAATCCATGCTGGCAATTACTGATAACCCTATTATTCTCTGGGTGCTTATAAATTAATTTTTAATTTTGTGCCAGTATCTTTCCAGGTATCAGAGTTAGGTGATCTGGGTAGAAACCCTTAGGGTTAGGGTGCCTGTCTGGGTAGGAGCCCACAGATGCAGATAGAGGAAAAGCTAGCAGTATTGGTGATGTGCTGTTTTCCTCATATTGTAGATTCCTCCTTCAGGAGTTCCTTGAAGTTGATGGAAAAAACCTTATCTTCCTCTGCTGGTGAACTGAGTTGGCTATTTCTCTAAATTTTCCAGGTGCCTTCATTTCTTCAGCAATGTGTTTTACCAGCATCTGGCCACTTACACAACTGGAATGAGTAACTTACCCCCTGTCACTGAGCAACTTCTAATTACTTTAAAAACCTGTGCTAGTTGTACTTCAAAGAGCCCTGTTTAAAGTCAGGCTAACCTACCTAGCTGAGGGCTAATCTTGCCCAGTCAGAAATCAAGTACTGACTTCAAACACTACAAACCAGCCCAGAGTCCTTACGAACTTGGTGGCAAGTTCCCAGTATAAAAAGTGATTTTTTTTTTCCTGCCCCCTCAAAGTTACTCAGTAGCAAAAAGACAGAATTAGCTCAGAGCTATTCACTCATTGAATAACTGACAAGATTTAGTCTTTGCAATCCCAGTCTGTTCATTTATTCATGGTTCTCCTGTCTTCTAGGACCAACTTCGGGCTACCACTGCAAATAGAAGGGAAAGCACATTGAGTTCATCTCCTCTCGTTCTGCCCAAGGGAGAGACAAAATTCTAGGTTTCTTAATCCCAGCCAACCTGAGACTGCACTACAGCATTGAAGGGCAAAGATGGGTGTAATTAGATGAGTCTACTGTAACTTAATATGCTACAGCTGTACTCTATGAACCTCTGCAGCAGTCTTGAATAGTTTAAACTAACATATCAGTGAGCTTAAAGCCAAGATGCAGTACTATGGATGTCCATTGATTCAGGACCATAAGGCCAAAAGAAGAAGAAGAAAAAGTATGATCTATGATTTAGAATAAGAAAGTATTATAATATCAAGGTGTAAGCTACAGAATAGAAAGCAGGTGCTATAGAAAAATCATTTTGGTTCTCCCAAGATGAAATGAATGGAGGAAAAAAGCTATTTTGTGTCACTGTTATGGGAAGGGCTTTCTTTTTAGTAAACAGGAAAATCCTGTAGCTAGTAGGAACATAGGCTATGTTCACACACAAAGTGCTTCTTTTGAAACAAGACATTTCGAAACAAGCGGTTTCAAAATAATGTGTTATTTCAAAACACCTTATTTCGAAAGACAAAAAAGTGTCTTCGAAATAAGGGAAACAACATAGCATGTCCACAGTGTGGACATGCTATTTTGCTTCGGGGGGGCTGCAGACCCCCGCGGGGTGAGAGGAGCCGGCGGCTCACCCTGCAGGGGTCTGCAGAGGGCTGCAGACCCCGGTGGGGTGAAGTGGAGCCAGGCGCTTCACCCCGTGGGGTGAGTGCACCCTGGAGCCACTTCAAAATGGGATTATGTCATGTGGACATGCTGTTTCTTATTTTGAAACAACCTCTGTTGTTTCAAAATAAGAAGCTTGTGTGAACACACCCATACAGATATTGAAAGTGGAACAGTGAGTTCACAAATAGAAAAGATATTGAAAGTTTTATATCTGAAGACTTGGTATTAACCTAAAGATAGCCGTTCACAATGAAGAGGCATTATGCATTCCACATAAGCAGCCTGGGCTATCAACTACATATATTACTGATTATTTGCCTACTGAACCAAACACGTGACCCTGTTAGAAACCAGAGACATCTGCTTAGTAAGTATCTTAATTGTATCTCGCATTTTAGCAACTGCAAAAAAGAAGATTGTCTCCTTTTTTTTTCTCCTAGTTACATCCTTAGTCCACAGAAAAGAGATTTTTCTTTCATTACTAAACCTAAAATGAGCAACACAGGCTATATGGCAGAATTTTGTCCCTCTGAGGAATGAAGTGAGAAATGTATGAGCAGATGTGTGAATTCTATATCTTGCAAGTTAAGTGTGATCTATAAACTTGATGAAATATATCTACTCTGACTTTGATGGTCATGTCCTACGTAAAGGCACATAAGCAACTGGAGAGAAACTTGATTACTATATATATGACTAGTGGAAGTGTTCACAACTCTAAATTTAATGGAGAATTTCTTAAATTAGACATGGTCTTTATTGTCTCTTTTTATTTCCATCTTTTTTGTTACCTCACTGACATCTTGAAGGAGCTGAAAGTTGCATTGTATGAGACATGGCATTGCACTAATTAACAAAATTTGCTAGCATATCAAACTATTATTCATCTTTCACACTCCAATCCCCATTTATTTTCTCCTTGTTTGGTTCCTTATTTTCTTTTATGGGGTAAAGACAATTACATGATTATATAGTCTATTTCTGTTGACTTCTGCTCTTTTACTTCTCATCTGTTAAAAGAAAAAGTTTATCTTGTTGATGTGCATTTCATCATTTTAAAAAAGCATCATTCCTCCAAGATTCACCAGTTAACACTATGACAGGTTTGTAAGAAAAGCTTCATGGAATTATTTAAGGCAAGATACACAATAAAAAAAAACCCAACTATTATTTTAGCACTGCACTAGCACACCCTAATTCTGAGTTCCTCTTGACTTTTGGTGGTAACTTTACTTTCTTCTGCTAAGGCTATTGTTTGGCACTGGCAGACTCCTGAGTTAAGCTCAAATTCTTTTTTAATTTCTGTATGACAATAATGATCAGGGGCCCCAGTCAGCATTGTGGCCTCATGTTGGGTTTTGTACACTCATGAAATGAAGCCTGTCCTTTCTCTAACAACTGGGAACCTAAACTAGAACAAAATCTGATGGGCTGATGACCATTCAAGCCTCTTTGGAAACATGCCCTGCCCAAGAAAAGTTCTGATCACAACAGACTGTGTATTCTGCACTTGTATCAGGCAAAGAAATGGCTTCAATGTTCAAGATGCATAAATTTTCTCATAACCATGGAATGACAACCAGCTCCTGTAGCCTCCTCTAGCAAATAGGACCTATTGATAACTCCATTAACTTTAGTCATCTTGAAAAGAACTCTCCTCTTTTTTTTTGTAAAGCTATTTAAGTAATATTTACAAACAGGATATGTCACTACTTTGGCTAATCATACCTTGAGATGGCCATCCCCTTGATGAAACTCTGCAGGGTAAAATTTTGTCCCTGTTTCACTCCATGTTCATGAAGCGCAATCTAGTTCTTATAGACTTCAGCAAAAATGAATAAAGATCTTGGGGTCTGGTTCATAGGGTGGGCGGGACAGGAACTAAAATATCACTTATCGCTTATTTGCACAGCATTACAAGTGCAGACTAGAGAGATGTGAATCAAAGACGGCTCTGGCATGTTGAGATATAACTGCCCTATGTAGACCCTGCTCACATGAACTTAGAAGGTATCTAGTGTATGTTAACATAATCCTATTTGAATGAGAAAGGAGTAAAGAACTTAGTGGGAAGGTAGATGCAAGAAAATGGATACACATGCCAGAAGTATAATACCTTCCACTTTATTAGGTAAATTCAGTGGCCTGTGCTATGCCAGAGTTCAGGCTAGATGACCATAACGAGGCCTTCAAACTTTGAATCGAAGAATTATAAATTATGCAACGTTTTAAAAAATGTTTTCTCATATAACTGTAATAATTGGTTTAACATTACTAAAACAGAAGCATAGAGATTTGTGTGTGGGTGTGCAGATTAGATTAAATTTGTGTGTATGGTATGTATATGCAGAAGTACTCAGATCTCCTCTAGCTGCTTCAGATTCTCACAGTGACACATTTTAAAATCCATGCATTTAACCTATCATCACCAATCCCCAATATGCTAGAAAATGTCCCTTCACTCTTCTTAATGAACATATCCATTATCTTCTTCCTAGAATCATCATACTTCCTGAGAAGACTGAGAAATAGGTCTAGCTACTTGTTCAAATTATTGTGTACAACAGCCTATAGGGCCAGGAGCTTCTAGCATCTGTATTCAGTTTATATTTATTGGAACAAAACACTTTGTGCTTGAAAGGGCAAATGTAAATGATTAGTCATGCTTGTTTTATAGTATACACACTTCAGTGGTGTTGCCCTACTTTGTCAGTGTGCTTGCTTTGGGGAGTAATGCAGCCAAATCAGAGCTCTTTGTCTAATGTCTGCAGGGGTCTTTCTTATCTTGCACAATGTGGAGCATGAAGTCAAAAGGGAATTGTATCACAATTCAATTTTTATGACCAGCAGGTATTTCCTATGATGTGGATTTCAGAAAAATAAGCTAGGGGAATTCAAGTACATTGAAATTTTCAGAGCTATCTGTTAGCCAGGATAGAAATAGACAGATAAAGGAGGAGGTTTTGAAGATGGACTTTTATCTTTATTCGTGTTTCTTTAGGGACATATTCTGTAGGATGCTGGCTTACTTTATACTCAAGCACATGACGGACTGTAAAATCCCACAATGAAACATAGTGGTTTCTATTTTTTTTTTCCCCTGAAATAATTGCATTGTCTGGATAGGTCCACTGAGACAATTCCATGTCACAATAATGGAGGTGTCTGACTTGCTGGATCTACTCCAGCAAAAACATGAAATGTGTTTTCAGGGACTCCATGAATTCAAAAGAAAGTAAATACAAGGCTAAACTTCTTAAATTCCCTTAATATACAGGACCTGACTTGGTAACAGATTTTGTCCTTCTCATGAAACAGATGAAAATAAACCATAGACCTTTTAAAATCTCTTCTTTTCTTTCAGTTGTGAGCCATTGCTGGTTTTTGTCAGTGAATTGTCATCCTAGGGAGTTTTGTGGTGCAGGTTTGATATAATACCTTTTTTTTTCCAGATTAGAAAGAGTCAAGAGCCACTGTGTTTTATGAAATTAATTAAAAAATGTACAATACTTCAGAAAACAGAAAATGTACCAGATCGTGTCACGCAGAACAACATCCTTGACCTTTCTGTTAGAAGATTGTTAATCAAAACAAGCAGGAGTTTTTGTTTTTTGTTTTGTTTTTTCTTACTTAGCTTTTTGTGCACAACCATCTTTTGTGTTGCCTCAGCAGACTATTCATATATGACCTTGGTTGTGGTTTTATTTTGTTTTGTGTTTTTTGCTACCATTACACAGAAAAGCAAATGGAAATCTGTGCAGTCAATTCCTACAAAGTTGGAAGCAGAGCCATTTGGTTGCCTTCAGCCCACTTCATCTTCTCCTTCCTCTTCCAAGCAGTGGCTTGCTTTTAAGATTGTTTGTTTGTGTAGGAAGAAAGGGCAGTTTGGGGTCTGCTAGCAAATGAAAGGCAAATTTGGTATTATATTAGCAACTTCAGTTCAGCAAGATCCAGGGTAAACTATTGTATATTGGCACCAGTCCTATGAACATGGAGCAGGGAGGGAGGAAATACAGCCGAAATGAGAGAGAATGAATACTGTTCAATAGTTGCTAAAATATATAATGCAATTGTCCTTCTAGAGACACATCTAGTTGCTACTTGTTCATGATCCCTCTAAAGGTAATGTCCTCAGTATTACCAGGAAGAACTATAAGATCTCAGTGAGTAGTTGAGATGATGATATATGATTTACATTTATTAGGAACTGGAGAACCTTTTAGAAAAGAAAGAACCTCTACTGTGAAGATGAGCTCCATCTAAACTAAGATGGAACCAGATTGCTGGCATGTAAAAATTAAAAGGTCATAGAACATTTTTAAAAATAAGGGCTGGAGAAAAGCTGACAGGTGTGGAGGAGTTTGTAGTTAGGATAGGGGCATCCTTTAGAGGAGGATATATTAATGGAGATTCTCTATGTCCTAGTAAGGAAAAGAGGATGGAAGAGGGTAAAATACGGGTTGGAGCTGATGAGAAACAATCAAATGAAAAGTTCCAAAGGGGTAGCCATATCAGTCTAGTTCAGCAAAACAAGCAAGGAATCCTGTGGCACTTTGAAAGGCTAACAAATTTTTTAAATTGAAATTTAGCCAAATGAGACTCCCCCCAATTACCTTGCATTATAGCAGACAGTTAAAAAGTGACAATTTTAAAGTATTTCTATAAAAATGCTAAAAATATAAATACTTAGAGGGGTGAATTTGAGTACCTCATATTAAAAGGGGATATTGGTATAATAAGCACCACAAAAACTAGGTGAAATAAGGATAATTGAAAGGACACAGTAATACCACGGTACAAAATATATCAGAAGGAGAAATAGGTCATACTCCTAGCAGAGTGGTACTGCAAGTTAAAGAAAGCACAGAGTCAAATGAAACAAAAATCTTTAATGAACCAAACTATACTATGGATAGTAATTCCATGCTTGAATAATAAGATAGAATCATACAATCATAGAAGATTAGGGTTTGAAGGCATCTCAGGAAATCATCTAGTCCAATCCCCTGCTTCAAGCATGACAACCCCAATTAAATCATCCCAGCCAGGGTTTTTGTTAAGACAAATCTTAAAAAGCTCTGAGAAGGGAAATTCTGTCCCCTCCCTAGGTAACCCATTCTAATGCATCCTCAATCTTCTGGGCTTGTTTCGAAACAAGATGTTTCAAAACAAGCTGTTTCAAAATAGCCCTTTATTTCAAAACACCTTATTTCAAAGGACAAAAACAGTGTCCTCAAAATAAGGAAGCGAAATAGCATGTCCACCGTGTGAACATGCTATTTCACTTGGGGAGGGGACTGCAGGCACCCACAGGGTGCAGCACAATGGGGTGCTGCACCCTGCCGGTGGGCTCCAGCTGGGTGCCTGGGACCCTGCTGCCAGGTTTGGGGGCAGCCCAGGCTTTAAAGCCCCCGGGGTGAGGCGCCCCTCTGTGCCTCACCTGGCGGGTGCCTGCA